>PVHX01006672.1:0-98388 GCA_004024805.1 Geosciurus inauris | reverse complement strand
ATCAACCCTACTATTTAAACACAATCCTACTCTGTATTCCCATGTTTACTGGAGAACTATTTACAATAACCAAGAAATGAAAACAACTTGTATCCATCAACTGATGAATGCATAAAAGAATACATATACACCACGTAATATCATTCAGCCATAAAATGGATAAAATCCACTCATTTGCAACAACAGGATAGAACCAGATATCATTATGTTAAGTGTAATAATCCAGGCACAGAGACAAATACCACATGATGTCATTCATAGGTGAAATCTAGTCAATTTGACCTCATAAAATTTGAGAATGGAATAATGATTTCCAGAAACTTGGGAGAGTAGGAGGAAGGAAGAGAGAGGAAGATTGATCAAGGAGATCAAACTTACAGTTAGATAGGAGAAATAGATTCTAGTGTTCCATTGTACAGTAGGGTGACTTTAGATAGCAAACATACACTTCATTTTTCAAAACAATTAGAAGAAAGGATTTTGAACATTTTCACTATAAAGAATGAAGTTTGAGGAGATGTTTACCCTGATTTAAACATTATAAAATATATACATTTATTGAAACATTACATGGTATCCCATAAGTATGTACTTTTTTTTTTTTTGGTACTGAGGATTAAACTCAGGGGTACTCAACCCCTGAACCACATCCTCAGCCCTACTTTGTGTTTTTATTTTAGAGACAGAGTCTCATTGAAGTGCTTAGTGCCTCGCTATTGCTGAGGCTGGCTTTGAACTCGTGATTCTCCTTTTCTCAGCCTCTCCAAGTGCTGGGATTTCAGGCATACGCCATTGCGCCCAACAGTAGTACAACTTTTATGTGTCAGTTTAAAAAATACATTAATAAACAGTAAGTTAAAAATAAACTATAATAAATAATATTTTTCCATCCTCAAATTTTAAAAGTGACATAATATATACTGTGTTACTCAAGGTGTATGAAAGTTGGCACTGTCTCGTATTGCTTTAGGTACTATTAATCTGTTTATCATGTCAATTTTTCAATGTCCAGCAATCTTACAAATATTCTACTTTCCATTCTGTTTTTGAAAACTGATAGATACACTTTAAAATATGCACAAATATTCAAGGATAATGATATTATTATTTACAATAGCAAAATCCTTAGGCAAATTGTCGCCAGTGTGGGAGTGATAAGACTATGTATAGCACAGTTTATGATGTGCCTTAAAAATACAAATATTCTGTACTGATAAGAAATGATCTCCAAAAAATATAATTAAGTGGAAAGAGCAAAGTGGAATGATAGTGTGAACACAAACTTCCTTTTGAAAAAACATAGAATATACTCATCTCCTTATATATGCAAAAAATAATAACCTCGGCCAACACACATCAGAATATTATAACCCTGAAACCCTATATGATGAAGTGACTACAGACAGGCAGAATAGAGATTTTTCATTAAATATTATCTTATAATGTATGTTTTTTAGTTAGGTGAACATATTGCCCGTTTGAAGGGAAATAAATTGCTTAAAATTAGTTGACAAGTTTGATAAACATGAAAGAAGACATGCACAATAAAATCAGATGAAACCAAAACAAACACTGATTCATAAATCCAGACTAGGATCCCACAAGATGTATATATTTTTACTTTAAAGTCCATGTTGACAGATTAAATTCCACAGATAAAGCTATCTGTATAGTTAAGCTATCTGTATAGCTTTACTTTATTGATCCAGAGCACTCCAAACCTTGGTTTCCTCTGGACCAAATGATTCTTTCTTTCCATATACTCTGAGGATTCTATTTCCCAAACAATATACACTTTCCCTTCTTGAAGATGCTAATCCCTATGAATCAAAATAAATGTTTCCTCTTATTAAATTGATCTCATGTATAACTCCTGTTATAACCCTGATACTTTTTCCCCACTAAATTCAAGTGCTATCATTTGGATCCAGAAGGTACCCCAAAGGCCCATGGGCTTGGTTCCCAGTTTGGAGCTACTGAGAAGTGGTTGAGACTTTAAGAAGTGGGATCAACTGGGAGGTTGTAGGTCTTTGGGGTTGTGCCTTGGAACAAGGTAATAGGACTCCAGCTGCTTCCTCTCTCTGTCCTTCACATTCTAGCTATGAGTGGCTCTTTGCTCCACCATAGAGGCCCTGCCATCATGTGTGGCTTCATCATAGGCACCAAAACAATGGGGCCAACAGACTATGGACTGAATCTTCTAAAACTATCAATCAAAATAAATGTTTCCTCTTAATAAATTGATCTCATGTATTTTTACAGCACAGTAACAGAAAGGTAACACAGTGAGACACAGAAATATTTAAATAGGTAGTAATTATGCATTGGCCTGAGCACCTCTTACTATTCACTGAGAAAATATTTATTGAGGATCAATTTCATGTCAGGTGGCCTGAAAGTTGATCAAAAGAGAAAGATGCAAAGATATGGTGTCTGCCCTTGAGGAATTTGCATCACAATCTTACAAGGACACAAGAATATGGTTGGATTTAATATGGTCTGTTTTAGAATAGTAGTCATAAACAATAAGTGTAGTGAGAGAGTAGGAGAATTAACAATGTCTCCAGACTCAGAGAGTTTTACAAACCAATGACAAGACCCAGCAGCCTACTTCCTTCAACTAGGTCCCACCTCCCCGTTGTCTGCCCAGCTATCAATGGATGTATCCATCAGAGACCTAATGAGTCAATCATTGCCTAAATGCCCCATCTCTGAACCTTGCAGCATAAGAACCATTCATCAACGTAAACTTTTGGGGGACATTCTAGATCCAAACCATAGTAACATAGTTTCAAAAGCAGCTACCGGAAACACTAGTTTTATCTTTAAAATATTTCCTCAAAAAGCATGATTCAATCTAAGGCTCATGAATTAAAAACGTGAATTTCAAAATTTATCTTTTCAAAATTATACATATTTACTAGCGTGAGTTTATAAAAGTATAAAAAAGAAAGTAAAAGAAATACTGGGACTATCGGTAATGTCAATGAACACATAAAACAGTAAAGGGAAATTACATTAATGGAGCAAATTCAAGTGAGACAAACAACTTCAACTACTTATAGTAGATTTTCAGGAACTCACCATCCAGTAGACTCACTGCAAATACAAATTACACTACATTCTTTCATGCTGCTCTGGAGTTTTGGAAGTCTTATAATTTTGTGGATAGAAACATACTCTCCTTGACTGAAGATTTTAAGTACTTAATTTTTAGCTATTAGAAGGCCTGTAGGGCCAGATATTACTTGATATAAATGTTAAAGTATTAAGAAAATCTAAAGTAACTCTCAGGAAACAAAACAGAATACTGAGGCTAGGAAATTGGGGATGTGAGAGGGTGCTGAGATATGTGGACAGGAGCGGCATGCCCAGCACTAGTCTGCGACAACTCTGTATGAATGTTTCTAAAGCTACAGAATCAACAAGCAGATGTGCCAATATGGCCTCCTAAAAAAGACCTCAGCACCAAAAAGTTGTTTCTGCACTGTAAAGTATTCCATTAGTATGCAATTTTGTCTTTCTACTTGGCTACAAAAACATTCACTCAGAGTCTATTAGCTTAAAGGTCACTGTATTTTGCAGTTACCCATGCATGCAACCAGATATGGCTCAATAGACCCTGCTCACCTCACAAGCATGCATTCAATACTAGTTAAAGGTCAGCCAACTTTCACTCTGTCAAAACAGCATAAAGAAGAGAATTTCAGTGATGTGAGTATCTACGATGGCACACACCTTGCTGATGGCTTTCTAACATCTGCCCTCAGAGATCACTGGCAGAGTATGACAGTTTGCGATCAGGAATTTAATTATCTAATTATCTAATTTAATTATTTTACTATATTTAGTGAGAAATATAGGAAAAACTGAAGACTTTAAATCTGGAAAGGATTTGAAGAAGAAACAGTTGACTTCTTTGTGGTCTAGAGGAAAGATTACACCCAAATACGCGCGATAGATAAGAACTTATCAATAATGAGGGATATTCAAAATGAAACAACAAAAACAGTAAAATATCTAGCTTCTAAAAGTAGAGCTCTTGACATATGGTTAAAAGAGATGGTGAACTAACACTCTCCAGGAACCCAAACACTGCTTAATAAATTGAATTATCTGACCTTTCAAGATTCTCTCAGTCATGAGAGTTCTAGGCAGGGAATAAGTGGAAATACATACATATTATTTTTCTCTTGCATGTGACTATATATCAATGGTACCAAACTATTAACACTTGCCTCCTCGAAGACATTTCACTCCAACATTAAGTATGATATACTGGTTTGAAAGGGGTTGACATAAAAACCAAAATAGAAGAATAATAAAACAACCACTAAGAGACTTGGGAATGTTTGAAGTTCATGCTGAACTTGAAAAATTACTATGGAGGACAACCTTGACAATTCAAAGTGTTCTTTAAAGCTATTTTCCAATGTGTTTCCCAATATGGCAATTTTCATGTTCTCCATGCAACTGTTCCCACCTGTCCTGACATCTTCAAGTTATCTGAATATAGGAAGTATCACTATTCATGTTGCATAAGTACTAACACTGAATATATTTATCACATTCTCCAGAATACGGTTTTAAGCTATCCTGGATATTATAGAAAGTTAAAGTTCTTGGGGGGATCCCAAAGTTTCCCTTTACTTTTTATCATATTTCTGGACTAAATATTATGAAACCTTCAGAAATAATTCTTTAGAGAGTACTGTATTTTTGTTTAACAAAATTAATTTGTTCTATCAAATCCTTCCTACTTGGTGAATCATATTTATAATTGCCCCCCACATTTTTTTTTGGTACCGGGAACTGAACTCAGGGGCACTCGACCATTGAGCCACACACCCAGTTCTATTTTGTGTTTTTATTTAGAGACAGGGTCTCACTGAGTTGCTTAGTGCCTCGCAGTTGCTAAGGCTGGCTTTGAACTCGTGATTCTCCTGTTTCAGCCTCCCTAAGTGCTGGGATTGATTACAGGTGTGTGCCACCACGCCCAGCTATGATTTCCCCTTTTTATCTACCATTAAAATTAGTGACTATTCACTGGTAGGCTAAGAGTTTCAAATAGTTTTAGCAACTGTTTTTGTACTCAATATTAAATGTGGTTATCAAATGCATAAGTGTCCTCATAAATCCATCAACCATGACAAAAATGAAATGTTGCAATTATTGCAAAATTAATATGGTAGCAATTTTTTATTGGAAAGTCTAGAAAAATGCAAAATACTGTAAAAGTAAGCACTCTGAGGTAAGGCATTCCATATAACCCCCAAGACTCTTTAAAAAGTGTCATTCACGGGGCTGGGGTTGTGGTGCAGTGGTAGTGTGCTCGCCTGGCATGCGTGAGGCACTGGGTTCGATCCTCAGCACCACATAAAAATAAAATAAAGATATTCTGTCCACCTACAACTAAAAAAAAAAAGTGTCATTCACAAAGCAGGTATTCTGTAAATGCAAGTTGAATAAAATACTATCATAGAAAACTCACATATGAATCCAGAATTTAGTTTTAATAACTTCCCTATGATTACATACAATATTGCATGCATCAGGTATTCACCAAACCTATTTGTGCAAAAGATTAAATTTAGTCAAACAATTTCTTTGAGTCAAATTTGTGGTACAATTTCCTGACTCAGCCCTCCCCAAACACTTAAAATATAGTTATGCCCTAAAAACTTCTACCACTCTCTTAACAATAGGTAGGGTTGTCACATTCTCTTCAGATCTGTAATATCTGAAACATAGGAACAGAGGAGCTTTATTTTTCAACATGTAGAATCTGGGTCTTATGACTGAAAACTCCAGCTTTTGTTGCTAGGGAACATAGATTGCTTTGTGTGGTGCTTGAAAACACATTTATTTGCTCTGATTCTTTGGATGATTTGAAATTGTTCACATAGTATCTTTAGATTGGAAAGAACAAACACCTCCCTTTCTCCGGTGGCACTTTACGTACTGTCAGACTGCACAAAAGGGAGAAGCATGGGAGGTGACCTCGATGCTGTCTGAATAATGCCTGCAATCATTATAACTCAAATTCTATCAATTTGAATGTGACACTGACCAAAAGCTCCTTTTAAGCAGTTTGCATCAAAAGATATCGAATGGCACTGTCACCAGTGCTAGGCTACAAAAATAAAGAAGCAGCCATTGAGAGGAGCTGGAGTTTCACCAGAACAAATAATGTGTTTAAGGCATGGACACAATTGCTCTGATATTTTAAAATACATTTTTAAAACAACATTATTGACCCACATATGCACTCACCTCTCCATTTTCCTTAGGTTTTAATAAGAGTCATGATTTTGATGAGTTTGATATGTTACAGCCAGGACAAAAATCAGGGCACCTGGGGCTGGGGTTGTGGCTCAGTGGTAGAGCACTCGCCTAGCATGTGTGACGCACTGGGTTCGATTCTCAGCACCACATATAAATAAAAATGGAATAAAATTAAGATTCATCAACAACTAAAAATATATGTTAAAAAATTTTTTTTAAAAGTCAGGGCACCTGTTCATACCTAATCACCAGAAAAAATTCTATATTTTGTAAACTGATTAATTTAAACACTTCAAGGGAAAATTCTGGCATAAGTGATTTTTCATAAATAATATTAAAGCAATCATATTTAAATTTCATTTCAGCCTTATAATTTTGATCATATTATATATGCCTAATTAATGAGAATAATGTTCATTCCTGGATAATAATAATTCAATGATAATTTTAATATACTTAGGAGACTGCTTTTTAAAAAATGTATTGAGCAAATATTAGAGGAACAATATATATAGACCTCATTTTCTGCAGAATCTAAATACAATGTAAAATGGAAGCTTTCTTCCTGCCATAACAAATTCAATAAGATATAGAGCAAATAGGATTATTTTGAAGGTTTTTATTTGTAGTCAATTATAATGAAAGGAAGTAATTTGGATAATTGAATGTTTACAATCAGATACAGAAGATTTAATCCATATAAGCCAAAGATCATTGGCCCTTCCAGAAAAAGCGAGTCTCCTAAAGGCTGAAATCCAGGGATCATAACGAATCACTGATGCCTAGATACTGGTATCTAGAGAGAATAAAAGTACTACATGCTATTTCTTCTGAGAAAAAACATGACTTTGTCTATGATAGTTAACTTTGGAAAAGACAATGTAAAGTCCTAAACTGATTGTGAATCAAGAATGCAAAGTTTGGGACACAAATTTACCTATTTTGTTACTCTTTCAGGAAACTCACCACAACTTACTCTTTGTTGCAGATCAAATATCTCAGCTCCTTCTGACTTGTATAACATAGCATAACATTCCCCTAGAAAGAGCTACTCACCTTTCTCTTTCCTGGATCAGAAAGGGTTCTGTGAAGGCGTTGTCATTGATGAGAACCCATCCTGATCTTGCTAGAGAAGGCACTGTGCTTTTATTGCTATAGACATGCTGTGGATCTTCCATAAATCTAATGGACTAGTAGAGTCCTGAATTTGACTGTAACACAAGAGTATCGATAGATTCAACAACTTTGGAAATACGTTGGACCCTAGCTACTACAATTAAACATATACCTAGTCTATGACCTGGCGATTCAGTTCTTAAGCAAAGACCCAAGATGTATGAGTATGAAATGTTCACCAGAAGAAGATGACTACAGTGTGCCCAGCAGCATTATTCATGACAGCCTCAAACTGGAAACAAGCCTCATGTCTATCACCTGGAGAATGGATAAACTGTGATATATCCAAAGGGAGAAAAATACTACACAGAAGTAAAAATGAATTAACTAAAGATACACAAAACAACATAGTAAATCTCTGAAATGTTGTTATAAAAGCCAGATACAAATGAGTCCTTATAGTATTGATCCCATGTAGGCAACAGAACTGTTTTTTTCAGGAACAGAAAAAACCAATTTATATGTAAAAATGTGAATGGTAGTTAATTCTTCATGGTGTAATTTTTCTGTAAAGGAACATAAGAAAATTTCTGCAGTGGTTAGAAAGGTTCCTAATTATCTGTGGTATGGTTACACACGTTTACACATAATATTTATTTAGAACTTAATCTGTGCTAAGTATTCACATAATCATATAATACACTGGCACATAAGATAATAATTACACGTTATGTTGTGTGTGGTGTGTGTGTGTGAGAGAGAGAGGGAGGAGAGAGGGAAGAGAGAGAGGATAGGAGAGAGGGAGTCTTTTAAACTTAGTTTGGGAGCTATGTAAAATCAAGGACCAGTCTGATTCATTTTTGTATTGTCTACATCTGGCACAATAATAGACATCCATTCATCCATTGCTAAATTTTGGGTTCATGCCTTTATGAGTTTTTATAAAAGTAGAAGTACTTACTGCTATAGTCAGTAAGTACATCTTAGACTAAACTCTCCATGATGGATTTTCTTATGCATAATTATCTGGTTTTGGCATCATCACAACTAACAATCCCCTACACTTACATTGTTCTAATGGGAAAAACAAAGACAGTTTTGTGAACACCACCACTTCGTCCCTACAAGCAGCCACACATTGCCCCGTTTATACTTTGAAGAAATTAAGATGAATTCTACAGAAGAAACAGCTAAAAAGATAAATTCACCTTCAATATCAAAAAATGGTTTTATAACGGCATTTCTGATGAGATCTTCCCCATGACCAAAAGTAAGGAAACCAGAGAGATTTTAAAAAGAACCAGGGAAGGCATTCTTCATTGACAGGATAATAAAACATTCAGGCTTAAGAAATGATATGGTATCTCCAACCACTGAGGGACAGAGAAAAGAAAAACATATGTATCTAGGTTGTTTATTGCTAACTAGAGACACTGCCCTGTCAAGGTGCTTTCAACTGCCAAGTATTTCAAAAATAATCACCTGTCTTCAAGTAATACAACAATCAGCTTTATTTTGACCATAGAAGCCATTTAAAAATCACAACTGGATATTCATAAAAAAAATTCTCAAAACTTTACTTAATTCACACAAGGCACATTTCTTAATGAAATTTAGAAAACAAAAAGAGCTCCAGAAAGATTAATGCTAATAAAAAGAATTATATCAAGTGTAGTTTTGATGTTGTTGCCTTTCTAAACATTGCTGTCATTACACCCTGGGGGAAGTGATTTGATCTTAATAGCAAAGTAAACAACCTAAAGAATCTTCAAAACCTACTGACAATCAAGTTGCTTGGCAAATATTTTAGTGACACGAAATGACTCTTTTGAAAACGTATTGATGAACTGATCAGTGGACTCAAAGATCATTTCTGATTAAAGGTATAAAAAACATATCAAGAAATCATATTCTCTCTACTCTAGCACTGAAGGAGACATTTGCTCTGATCATGGATGAAGAGAAATGGACTGTTTTCCAGGTCCTGGAATCTGCAATCTCTCCCTCAATTAGATACTTGATGAAAATGCTCAGTCAGTTCCTTTCATCCTCCAGAGAGGATAGAACATCTGGAAGCAGAGAGACCATTTTATTGATCTTGGACTTTTGCTCCTAGACATGGAACTAATCTTATTAAAGAAGAGGGAAAGGGAAGGAGGAAAGTTTATGATATTGAGAAATTGTGAATCCTGGCAAGAGCAATGTATGTTCCATAAGTACTTAATAAAGGTGTGACAACAGGAAGGAGGAGAGAAGGGCGGAACCAAAAAAAAGAGAAGAGGACAAAGGATAGGAGAAGGAATGGAATTAGTGCATTTAGCTTTAGTTAGTGGCAAGAAGTCAGATTTGAGATTAGCATGTTCACTTGATTTTCTGTAAAACCTGTACAGAAATACAAATTAAACTCGATAAAAAAAATCATTTAAAAGAATTGGGGGTAAAAGGCTGGCTGTGCCTCAAGCCTGTAAGATAGGAGGGAAGATGGTGTAATCTAAATTCTGTTTTATGTCCTGCACTCTCATGTTAATTCAGAGAAGGGTTAACATTTTCCTGAGACTCTTGGCATAAATAATTCAGGAAATTTTTTCCAAAGAATGACGTACTATATGAAAATTATTTACTTTATAAAGGGAATGAATCATGTATTATTGTTGACATGATATTTGTTACTAATATGATAAAACAATAGCTATATGGAATACAACCTTAGCATTTTTAATTAATGTAAGGTAAAGAACAACCCTTTTGTACTCAGTTTTAGCATTCCTTCCCTAAAACCCTAAAGCAGCCCCTGCCCCAGGCGGTTCCTCTCTGGAATCTTCCACCAGGAAGAACAAAGCCTGGCCACTCAGGTTACCTTTTCAGCCACATCAAAGAAGATCACCGCAGCTTATCTATCGTGCCAGTTTTGAAGTGACCAATCCATAGCTTGCCACGCATTTGTAGCGGGCCCTATAAATTCCATGCCCCATGTCCCCTCTGCCTTTTTCCTCCTTCCTCCTCCTGGGCGCCCACCCCGTAAATAAAGATCTCCTGGCTGAATGAATTGTGTCGTGTATGGCTGGCCGGTACCCTAACAATTAATTAATTCATTTTTAATTTGACAAATAAGAGTTATGCATACTAACCATGTACAATGTGATGTTTTGAAATAAATATGCATTGTTGAGTGGCTAAATAGAACTAACTAAAGTCATTTTTGTGGTGAAAACACTTAAAATTTATTCTCTGAATGCTGAATAGTATTTCATTATGCATATACCCCACATTTTCTTTATCTGTTCATCTGTTGATAGTCATGTGATACATTCTTATAAATGAAATAATATGTATGGGATTTTATGTGTGTTACAGCTACTTTCAACATCACAACACATATAAGATATCTGATAAATTTATCACTGAAGATAATCATAGAGGCTATTGTGGAAACCTATACAGAGGACAACTGCACTGGATGTGATACTGGACTGATAATAACCTGTAATTTACCTTTAAACTCAAAATATCTGATTCAGCAAGTAAGAAAGAGTTCCAATTCTCAAGCTAATATGCAAGCATTCAAAGATCAAACTGGAAGTATTTTATGTTAAAATGATGAATTACACTTCTCTCTTAGGGTTCGTGCTGGAGAAGAGTAAACTCAGCTAGTTGGCCTTGAACTGTCCTCAACTTCTATCATGATTGTGTCCAACTAGCTACAAAAGAGGCAGAGTCTTCCTTCGTGGGTCATTTCCAGCCTTTAATTTGTAAATTTGCATAAATGTATGGCAATTAAATCATTGAAAGTTTCAATAATAAAATAATATATACTTTTTTTAATTTAAAAAGAGTACCTGTAGAGAGGAGAAATGTTGATATTATTGTAATAACTTATTCTCTTATTGATTTGCAACCTCTTTAAATTTATTTATGATGCATTATTCACGCACACACACAAATCAGACTTGCTGATATACAGATATTTATATATGTTATATTTCCTTATAATTTTATTTATAAATGTTTTCCACATTTAAGTACTTTTTAAGTAAGTAGAACATGTATACATATCTATATTTTTTTACTTTAAAATTGACAATGTATTTTGCATGCCATTTGGTGTGGTGTATGTCATACATTTAATGTCAAAAGATTCTTAAAACCTCTTAATTTATTTTATTCCTTAAAAATGTTTTATTTCTGAGCCATTTTAATTGGACCAAAAATAAAATAGATTCCTGTGTAACCACATAAAAATATTAAAGTGGATTCTAGAAATCTTATCAGAGAATAATCTCATTTATAGTTTTATTTCATGGACTTTTTTATTTTTATGCATAGATACACATATAGATGGTGGGATATATTCAAAATGAGCATTCTTGAACTCGGGCAAATTGGATGGAGGTACTTTAAGCTTTTGGACTTTTATTTAATTAGCCTGGATCTGTTTAGTGGCTATATGGAAGTTAATTTTAGTTTTACCAACTCCAATTTCCAAGTTTGGATTTCAAGCATCATGCCTCTCAGAAAAAAACCTCACATTTCAATAACTGTTTTCCACAAGCACATAAATTGTAATTATGCTCTGAGACTAAAATAAAAACGCCTCCTTCTGCTTGCTTCTTGTTAAACTCTCAGGCAGTATGCAAAGGTAATACAATGTAACTCAGTTGCTCTTCAAAATATTAGAACAGTATCATCATTGCCACATGCCTTTTCTAATTTTTTCTGGATTTTATTGGATTACACAAGTACTATCTCATATGCTTTTGGAGTAATCTTATTGGTCTTAAAAGCCCTGTCACAGTCTCAGCATTGGCATTTGGCAATAGCACCAAGATCTTCAATGTATGCCCCAGTTTGCAAGGATGTTATTTAGAGCCAGCTTCCTAGTCAACAGACATCAAACAGAACTTGTCCATTGCCTAAATGATCTCTATATCAATATGGGGGAGCGAGAGGGAGAGAGAGAGAAAGAGACAGACATACAGACAGACAATCCCTCTATCAGTTGCACATATTTCCTGTCATCATGTGCATTCCTGACTTTTGACTAATTTTTCTTGAATTTTTTTTTTTTTTGGTGGTGGTGGGGGGGTGCCAGGGATTGAACTCAATCACTGAGCCACACTCCCAGTCCTATTTTGTATTTTATTTCGAGACAGAGTCTAATGTGAATTGTGGACTCACTAATTAGAGCGAATCTAATATGAATTGCTTAGTGCCTCGTTTTTGCTGAGGTTGGATTTGAACTCGCGATCCTCCTGCCTCTGCCTCTGGAGCCTCTGGGATTACAGGTGTGCGTCACCATGCTCATGCAAATTTTCTTATATCCTTATCCATCATTATCTTGAGCTTTGTCTTTTCAAGTTTTCTTTCTCAAAAATAGCTTTCTCCATATCTTCTATATCAGAACCATTTTTGACTTCCACTTTGGGTGCGATGATGATTAAGGATAGTACACTTATATCATGAAGAAATTTCTGGTGCTTATATTGCTGGTTGATTTGGGGTAATCAAACGAACTAGTTATTTAGCAGAGGATGTTTTCCTCTAGGCAAGAAAATACTACCTTGGCAACAGTCTCAGAACATTGTTCCAGTGGCCACAGTGAACAATGACTTTCTCCATATTTCATAATATGAACAACAAACTTTTACAATGTTGAGGTATGTTCCTACTATCCCTAGTTTTTCTAGTGTTTTGAACATGAAGGGGTGCTGTGTTTTGTCAAATGCTTTATCTGCATCTATTGAGATGATCCATATGATTCTTGTTTTTAAGTGTATGAACATGATGAATTACATTTATTGATTTCTGCATGTTGAACCCCTACTTGATCATAGTGCACTATCTTTTTAATATGTTTTTGTATGTGATTTACCAGAAGCTTATTGAGAATTTTTGCATCTATGTTCATCAGGGATATTGGTCTAAAGTTTTCTTTCCTTGATGTGTCATTGTCTGGTTTTGGTATCAGGGAAGAATAGAGTTACTTTGGATTAGGTAGAGGGGAGTGAAGGGAGGGTAGAGGGTATGGGAATAGGAAGGATAGTAGAATGAATCACACATTATTACCCTATGTACACGTATGACTACATTACCAGTGTGATTCTACATCATGTACGACAGGAAGAATAAGAAATTATACTCCATTTATGTATGATGTGTCAAAGTGCATTCTACTGTCATGTACAACTAATTAGAACAACAACAAATAAGAGCAACAAACTTACACTTTATACAAATTAAGGTGAGCTAATTCTAAAAAATATTAAATAGTCTATTTTTAAAATTGGAGTTCATTTTTGTAGTCAATGCTACAAGCGCTTGAAACTTGACCACTGTAGCAAATGTTTGAGAATCCATTTCCTGAGTTCTAATCATTAATCATCCTGCGTGATTCAGGACTACTGAGGTGATACAGAGGTAAAATAACAGCAAAATGAATAAAAACAGAACAAATTAGCTACGTGAAAAGGATTTATTTGGTGGGAGAGAAACTGGAAAAATTTTACATGGGGGAAAATGCATAACATGATTATAGATATAATTAAAAAAATAAATAATGGCAGTTAGAATTATCTAGTCAATCGATAGTTTGCTTATAATAAAAATCGATTTAAACCACAAAGTACAGAGGAGTTTTTTTTTTTTTTAAATGGGGGCTTGGGTTGTAGCTCAGTGGCAGAGTGCTTGCCCAGCATGTGCAAGGCCCTGGGTTAGACCCCAGACTTGCAAATGTTTTTCTTTTTAAGTTTGGAAAACATAATGTTGGACACCTTAGTCTTTTTCTCTGTCATAAACCATTCAGAGTCAAGTGATCTTGAAATAATTTAGCTTTATGTTATTAAAGAAAATATAAATACACTTGTGTGCCTCAGAAGCAGATTAGTAAAGATTGGAAGATTGCTGGCTAGAGGTTCCTATAGTTCCTTCTAGATCCTTTAGATATTCTTGTTCTTATAAAGAGAAAGGAAACAACAAACAAGAAAACCTAAGGGAAAAATCTCATTTCTCTAAATTATTTGGATATCGGATGTTGTCATCAGTGCTTAGCAATTCAGGAAATGTGTGTGTTACTGATGAATCAAATTCAGCACATGTGTGTACAATGTGTGTATGTGTGTATGCATGTATATTTATCCCCATCACCTGCACTACCTTCAGCATTTCTTATGTAATTGCAGTTTTTCAGCTGAATACATTCTAATAGAGGATAAAAAATAATTCTCTTGAAAATTTAAGGAAATTACTTGGTTGCAAATAAGATCCAACCAGAGTGGCTTTTCTTGTGTCAATTTATTCTGATAAAGGGCAATGCTTCTATTTAAACCCCTTTTCAAGGTCATGGAGTAGAGTTTGATGAATATGGCAACAAAATAGAATCAGAAGTAGAAAATGTTAGTATGGTATAAAAGTATTGCTGAGAGATTGAACAAGGAAAATCTCTGTAATGAAAACACTACAAGGCCAGGCACGATGGAGCTCCCTGGTAATCACTAGGAGTCTGAGGTAAGAGGATCTCAAGTTCAAAGAGAGCCTCCACAAATTAGAGAGAGATGTTGCCTTGAAATGAAAAACACGTGCTGGGGATGTAGCGCACTGGCAAAATGCCCCTGGGTTCAATCTTTGGTACCAACCTATAATATGTATATGTTATGTATATAATATATACATACATATATATACATATAATATACATACATATTTTTATCTAGAATATAATAAGTAAATAGTTCCCTGTAGTTTTTATTCTCATTATTCTACAGTGATGAATAAGAACTATTACGAAAATAGATGTTGAGGCAATGTTGTATAGTTTAATGCAAATTTCTGTATATCAAATAGAGCTGTCATTTCTTTTATATCCATAAAGTAGAAAAAAATTTGATTGAGCTGAATACAATCATGTTATCACAAAACTTCAAATGCATCAAACTGCAAAAGGAAAATTGTGCATGCATGGGTGAATTCAGTAAGTCCCTGACATGCAATGTGTGAATGTGTGTGCAAATAATCTTCTCATGAAAAAAAAATTTAGCAAATATTTATAAGTGGAAGTGTGGTGGGAGATGACTTACACTTTATTTAAATTTTTTTAGGAAGTCTGTAGCTTGAGAGTAGTTTCAAAATATTTCCTCAAAGGAAAAGTGGTCAGATATTTTTTCTTTCTATATGAGATAGAAGATAAAATTTTTCTTTGCCACAAAATAGTTAGCTTTTGGTAATAGCTAGAGAAAACATTTGCTGAAGCATAGTACATATACAATAAAAAGAAGGCAGTGTGGGGGTTTGTGATAAAGAATTCAACCCTAGCACTTTGGGTCTAATGCCAGAATTCTTAATTATTAATCCATCATAAAGGAGATATTTTATGTAATATTCTCACACGTCTCTGATGTTTGACTGATTTTATTATGGATACTTTCCACAGACAGATTATTTAGTAAAATATGTAGATGGAGCATAAGTTTATTATACAACCAGTTACCTATTCTGTTGGAAGCCATGTATGAACTCTGGGTTTGTGTAAGGCAGGGAGGTTTCTGTTCTGGGAGCTCCTGGGTGAAATGCCCTGCTTCTAGAAAGTCCAGATCATGCTGGCGCTCTGCCTTAGCTCACAGCCCTAGGTTCAAATGCTTTGTCCTGGAGATGGGCATAACTTGCTAAGCCCCAAACAACTTGTTTTCCCCATTCTTACCCTGCTTTTCTGAAGAAGCTCCTCATGAATCCCTTTGATGTGTTTCACTATAAATAAAGCATTGGCGGGCTTTTCCCTTTGTTAGGATCAGACCCAGCAGGTCTCTTCCACCATTAACCTCCTCCTTTGAAAATATACTTCTCTTCTTTTGTGTTTATTTCTTAATATTACTTTTTTCTACCTTTTTTTCCAGCCAGGCCACACCTCCAACAGTTACCTACTCCCTCCCCACGCAGGCTGTGGCCAAGACTATTCCAGCTTCATTTGCTGCTATTTCTCCAGAGAAAGCTGTAGTTGAGCTGAAGGTCTCCCGGCCCCTCCTACTATGCAAGAGAGATTGATGTGTGTTACCCCCTTCCCCTGCAATTGAAAGACACAGAGGACTACAGCCTGATAGATGTAAGGAAGTTAAATTTTACTAGTATGAAACTCATGCCAAAGAAACACACAGTGAGAGGGAAAGGCTCATTAACTGCTTTGATAGCAGATAGGAAAATGCCAAGGTATTGAGAGAGAATGCAACCCTCCAGAAGTTGATCGAGCAAGGGATATATAGGTTTCTCTCTGGAACAGATAATGTCAAGAGGGAGTGGAGAAAAAGGTGTGTTATTGTGGATAGGATATGCTAAACTAGGGTGCAGGGGTCCCTGTAAGGACCTTACCACAAGTATATTGGCTGTACACAGCAGGGTATGCAGGGGCTAGGAAAGAGCTACAAAGGAACCACCTACGATAGTGATGTCAGTTAAGGGACCTGAATACAAGAGAAGTCAGCAAGGAATATTGAAGATTCCATGAAAGAAAAAAGCAACTTTCATATTGGCCTGGTCTGCCTAACCACCTCACTGGAGAATGAAACTATGTAGGTAAATGAGACCTTGCTATTTTCACATCTCCTCTTCCTCCACAGAATACCTTGGTCCTGATGGGCCTAATATAGCATCTAGATAGGAAGGGGAGGGACTAAGATACTCTAAGAAGAAGGAGCCAGATCTGGGCTTCCCTTTTCAACTATGGACATCCACACCACAGCTAAGCTGAGCTGGGGAAGGATTGAATTATTGGCAAATCAAATTGCTGAAGTTAGGATTATTCACTTGGACTCAACTCCACTTACTGAATGGACACCCTGTTTTTGTCTCTAGGGCCATAGAGATGTCACAGCCATGCCTGAGGGTATGTTCAATAACAGAAGAAAATTATGCTCCCTGAATAAAGTGTAAGGGGGTTAGGGAGAAAAAGATCGTTCTTTGTTCATATCATGAGGCATGTTTTTTTGAAATACTAGTTATAAATAAATTAATAAAATGAATTCTCCCTACTCATAGTAATTTTAGGTAGGATTTTTCTTTACAAAATGCAATGTCATTTCTCCAGCAACCTGTGGGACAATCTGAATTTTTGTCCTCTTTAGGAAAAGGAATATATGAAGAAAATAGTAGCCGTGGTCTGTGAAAAAAAATGTTTGCCTGCTTATTGCCTGTTTTCCTTAAAGGTGGTCTTATTGGTTTTATTAGGGAGGTGGTCAACTGCCAGAGACAATAAAGGCTGCCACCGTAGCTCTTACAGAATTAGAAAATATATTCAGAAAATGTCCTGGAACTTGAGGTATGCACAGAGGAAGGGAGACAGCAGGCTCCCAAAGAGGGCCTGAGAAACAGTACTGTTAAAATTCACGCTTATTTGCCTAATATTAAAACCTAGCAGTTAGCAAACAAACCTCAGTGACAGACTATTAGTTTTGTGCTGACTCCATACATGTAAATTAAGCCATTACAAGTTCCCCATGTGCTACTTCTGACATTTGTTTTGTACAAGTAGCTGACAGTGGGGAGGCATAAACTTTACTCCTAATTCTCTTAGCAACTGAGCACTAATAATCTGGTTAATTTCTTGAAATATAAGCAAAAAAATCCTTTTGAAGACAAAAAAGTGATAAACACAATGCCATCAACTGCACATGTTAAGAAAGCAATTTATACTATTATAAAGATTTCACAATCATAAGATCCAGCTGGAGACACTTAAATAGAAAATATTACATAATTATAGTATCTAAATATATAGGATTAAAAAATACATATACAATAAAATACTATTAAGTAATCAAAATCTTATATATTATAATGTATTGCCCTCACTAAATCCTGAAAGTACATTAGGGAGTATTACTGTTTGTTTTTGGTCACTTAAAAAAACTGAAAGAGAAATAGCTGACTTACTGAAAAAAAATCAGGTGAAAAGAAAGAGCTTCTAACACATCCAACATTTTCTTATCAACAATGAACTGAAATGTTTTAAGTTGTTACAAAATTCCCATGATCTTCTATTCATATGTTGATGAAGAACTTCCAATAAGAAGATTAAGAGTTGCAATCACACAGCATAGAAACACTTAAACAAATAGTCCTTTAAAACATAATTTGCAGTGAATTTTGAAGACTTGGTTCCTTGATGCAAAAAAAAAAAAAAAAAAAAATGGCAGAAAGACATCTCCTCCTCCATGGGTGTTGAACACATCATCTACAGCAGGTGCTCTGCAAATGCCCTTTCCTTCCTCTCCTTCTCTGCTTTTCTCACATGAAACTGCCCTCAGTATGACATGATTCTTAGGTGTCTTTACTATTGGCATCCAGTCACATTGTCACATTGTCTGTCTCAAAGGTTATGCCCCCAAGCACGAGGTTACAGGTATCTACAACCAGTAGTTCATGCCACATGTATATTTCAAGTTTTTTTTTTAAACAGGTCAAGCACTGATCTAGTTACTTTGGTCATATCCATCAGCAAAATAGATGAAAATACCTAAAAATCACTCTTTCATACACACAAAACTGCAACAGAGAAAAAGAAAAGAAAAACATCTGCAACAAAAAAATCTAAAAATTAAGTGTAAAATCAAAATTTACTTCTTCATTAGCTTTTCACTGTGAATCATGATCATTAGCATTAACCTTCTACTCTTTCTTATGCTACTTAAACATAGGTTTGCCTTTTTCTACTCTGAGCAATTCACTGCAAACCAGTAAAATAGATATAAATGAAGGATTGAATTAAGCAGTGTGACAGTAAAAGTGGTCTAGTTTTAGAGACTGAAGATGAGGTTATTTCAAGTAACAAATAAAGCATAAAGTTAATTATTTCATAGACAATTGTTTAGTCAAGATATTCATGGACAAAATGTTTTTTAACTAAAAGAGATTTTAATTTAGATCTTTCCTTGTGAAAATGTGGTCCTTGGATTGGTAGTGTTGGTTATATCAACATCCCAACCAGAACATCAGAAGAATTAGAATCTATATTTTAACAAAGACATCAGATGAATTATTATGCATTAAAATTTGATAAGTACTAATTTGTACCACTAGTTTTTAATCAAAACTTATGTTAAAATCATCTGAGCTTGATGTGATGGTTCGTCTCTGCAGTCCCCAATCCTTGGGAGTCTGAGTTAAAAGAATCACTTGAGCCTATGAATATGAGACCAGCCCAAGCAACACACTAAGACTACATTTCAAAAAAACAAAAAATAGAAAATGAAAAAAAAGAAAAGAAATTCATTTAGTGTTGTTTTTAAAAAATGAAGAAGAAGGAGCAAAAAGCCACATTTAAAGCCAAATAAATATGCATACGAGTCCAGGGAAGGGATTTCTTTTTTAATACGCTACGTAGTTCTCAGGTACAGCCAAATTGAGAAACACTGATTTGAACAAAATAATGAGATAAAATGCTGACTACATTGAAATTTTCTGAACCAAAATAAAATAAATTAAGCTTATAAAATCTAAATTAGAAGGAAATAAAACACTAATGTAAAAACAGTCTAATAACATCTTAATATCTTTCTGATTTTAGGGTCAAATGAAGAAACATGTTAGTCTAAAGATGCCCTCTCATGATCAATAAATGCAGTCTAACAAAGCATCCTGTTCCTATTCCTTGATAAAAAGTCCTCTTCAACAGTGAGCATCAGTATTCAGAGCAGAAGGAGCCTCAGAGCAGAGTCTGTGGAATTAAAGTAAATTCTCCTGACTTAGACTAAAGAGGAGCTAATGTTGTGTTGTATTTCATCTTTAAATTCTGAAACACTGTTTTCCCTTGAGGAAAATCAAACAAATCAATCCCTCCCTTCATGTAAACTAATATCTCACTGTGAGTTACATTCTTGCTAAGAACATGGCATAGGATATTAAAATTTGCTTTTACACATCAATCCACAAAATAGATAAATATTTTCCTCACATACAGTAACTAAACTGATCTAATGTTTTGGGCTAATTTTCTCATCAACAAAATAACTTTCTAAAAGGAAGTCTTAAAAGTCAAAGAAGACAATTGGCTTAGTGCATCACATTTACTTGACTAGTGTCAGCAAAACCAATATGTGAGAAAAAAGACGAGTTCATAATAAACACATCAGAAATCTAGAAAACTTAATTTTAATTTTTCTTTCATGGATGAAAAGGAAAATACATTTCCTAAAAATGGGTCATTAAAATAATTGAATCGATGCATGGCTTCATTTAATCCTTGCATTAATACAAGGAAATAACTATTATTACCCCACTTTCCAGAATAGAAAACTGATGCACAGAGAGAAGAGGTCAGCTGCCAAGACCACACTTTACACTCTATTAAGTGGAATTTTCATAATGATTAGACTTGCAGAGCTTTCAAAGTCAGACTTCCATGAAAATCTGTAACATACTATTTGTTGTCCAGACTCTACTTCTACACCAACAAGGATGGACTCCAGAAGTCTAGCCAGAGGAACTGAATCCTAAAATGTCCTTGGAATCCACTGTCTGATACCAACTGTTTTGTCTCCATCTTTGTAAGAGACTTGGTCAGCATCAAGGACAGTCAAATGTAATGGATCTCACTAGGTAGACTCAAGCACATTGAATACCAGTAGTACTTCCCAAGCATATCATCAAATGTGCATCAAATCCATGTTGTAAATAAATTAAACTTAAGAACTTTTTTCATATGTTTGAATCAAAACAGGGACAACTGAGCATAAAGGAGAAAATACAAAAGGCTTTTGCTCATTAAAATTGAAAAACAAGGAAATGAAGTATGACTTACCTTTGCTCTTTTCAAGTGCAGTCCTGGAAATATTTCTTGGTTTAATAACAGAGTCAATTTTCATCTTAGCTAATTTTTAACTTATTCCTTTCCAGCAGATGCATACATATACAACATTACGTTCCCCAGTGTTAGAGTACAAGGTCACTGTAACTCAAATTGCAGAGTCCATGACTCCAAGTTGCTACTCACACAGCTTAGCAAAGGGAAGAACCCGGAGCTGCGTGATACAGTGGTTCTGGGCCAGGTAGTAGGGGATGTGGTTTCTCTCTTAATTATTTGTTGTGATAAATATTGATAAAATATCTCTTACACACCATAGGGGACCAGCAACTATGCCACACAGGACAAATCCAGTCCACAATCTGACTGTGCAGAGCCATGAGCAATAAGGTTTCAACATTTTTAAATGGTTCCAAAAAACCAAGAGAACATTTCATGAAATATGAAAATCATGTAAAATTAAACTTTCTGTATCCCACACAGCTATGCTCACTCAATTACTTATTGTCTAGGGGTGTTTTTGAGTTACAATAGCAGAAGTGAGTCATCCTGACAGAGATTGTGTAGTGGTACGCAAAGCCTAAAATATGTACTATCTGACCCTTGAAGAAAAGTTTGCCAACCACTGTGAGCTTAGCAGAGACTGCAGTGGCCTTAAGGCTTGTGCTCCCTTTTGGCCTGAAAACAAACAACCTCTAAGATCTTCCACTTCTTTGCTCAACATTGTGGGGATATGACTAGAAATTGGCTCATTGAAAAGGATTCATCTAGCACAGTGTTTTGCACATGGAAAATAGTCAATAGGTTAATATCCTCCTCAAACTGGAAGCCCTAGCATCCTTTCCCTCTCTCTACCTATCATGCTGCCTTTTCATAAAATCCTCACAGACCTTACCGTTTAAATGAATTTTTCCATTTCCATAGCATTCTGTTCACTACTCTGTTATACTATGATCCTTAACCTGAACTTTGGTTATGTATTTCCTTCAAAGCAAGAATCATTTATTATTCATTTTTATTAAAATGTAATACTTGTAAAAAGTGTAATACCTGTACATTTTTATGATGTAATATCTCAATACATGTATTATATATAGCATATACTGATCAAATCAGGGTAATTAGCATTTCCATTTCCTTATCATTTCTTGTTGTCTGGAGTTTTCAAACTCCTCTCCTCTAGTTCTTTAAAAAAAATACATAACATGTTATTGTGAACTACAATCATCCCAAGGAATCATTTCTTATTGATTTTATAACACATAATATCATGCACTGATAGGGCATTATACATAGGCGATGGTCAGACAACATTTGGAAAAACAAATAAAAAATTGAATAAATGCATAAATGGACAACTAAGCAGGAGTATTTAAATAGAGTTTCTACCTTCCACATAATAGGCAATAAATAAACTATAAGTCTCCATCACAGGAATCTCAGGAGAAGGCTGTCTCTAACCAACATCAAATACTGAATTGCTTCATCTTTATCTACCTATATTTTCCTTATAAAGACATGTATTCCACCCTAAGTTTTACTGTCTAAATTTTAAATGTCAGGTTAATATAAATTTTCAGAGTCAGTGGAGATATTAAAAGGAAAAAATGTAGCCTTAAAAATTAATGTTAATTGGAAAATTTTAATACATTCTATTTTTTTCTGCTGCAATTAATCTTACTCCATCCTGTATTACTAACCCAAATGGTTCTTATCCATATTCTTTTTGAAAGTCAATTCACTCTACCTTGAAATACCACACACACACATATACCCACACACACTATACATCATGCATGCAAAAACATAGTATTTTAAAGCTAATAAAAGATAATAAAAAATCAAGGGTGAAAGTAATAAATGTGAATTATACCTCAATAAAACTCATTAAGCAAAAAGCAATAAAACCTGAGTTATAAAAGAGAAATGGATCTCTTTTCATTGGTTATTTATTTTAAGAGACCAATTCCTTGAAAGATCAGAAGTTGTCTCTTGCTTATGGAAATGGCACCTGTAAATTTGAATTACATGAAACCTAGGAAATTACTTTGTAAACAGTAACAACAGATTTGCCTTCAGTGATACCAAGGAGCAAAGGAGGTTTCACTGAGCCACAGTCCTTAGGTGACTCCACCTCAGAGGGAGTCTCAGGTTACCCAGAGACGGGTACACCTCAGATAACTACGCATGACTGGTGGATAGCATGGTATCCACCAGAAAAATCAATCCCAGGTGCATCTTCCCAAAGACCTGATCCCATCTTTATCCTAAAACTTAAGATGTGAGGTTGAGCTGTAGTCTCATTGTAAAGTCTGTGCATTACACCCTTTCATGGCCATAGACTAATGAATTCCTGTAAATGTGTTTTCTATTTTTATTTTCAATGAGAATTTTCAATAATGTATTTAGATTCACAACAAAAGAAAGCACCAACAAAACTCTATGTAAGAAACCATACCTATCTATATATGTCTGTCTGTCTTTCTAAATTACCATGTGTCCTCCTTCTCCTGTAACACATCAATGAAGATGCTACAGGAAGAAATTCAGGATCACTGACATTAAGAAACATTTGATTAAACCATAGAAATTCCTTCCCTGAAAAATGCTTATATGCTTATATGTAAATTTACTATCTACATTACCTAAATCTATTCTTGAGCTCCCCCCAAAAAAACTTCAAAAGACTATTTCTAATTATAATATATAATTTTATATTATTCAAAAATCATAAAAATCTCCCATAGATAATTTACCACCCCAAATCACAAGTTCCTAACAATGCATCTCTCATGTTTACACAAATCAAGTTTTTCCTTGATTTGAGTCAAATATTTGAGAATATTTGAGTCAAATATTCTATATATCACAAGGTGCTTTACGTTCTACCTTCATTTGCAAATATTCTTTCCTTGTCAAATATTCTTCCTTTTCCATTTCTGCTCTCCTAAGAAGCAGATATCCCTATTTTTTTTACAGTTAAATCCTTTGTTTTAAGTCAAAAATACATAACCCAACACAATAGTACTTAATTCCCGAAGTCCTCCTCAATGTTTAACCTAAAGTTTTCCTAGTCCATTTATACTTAGTATCCTTGACACTTACGCATGATAGGCTAGGAGATCATGAGAACATCACTCAGGCTGTACTTCTCTGACCTCCCTATCAACAGTCCTCACTTCCATTTTTCCAGAGTTCATTCTTTGAGTCTCTACTCTTCCACCATCTGGTGCTGATGACCTTTATCTAACACTAGACCTAACATTAGAGCTCTAAGAGTAGATCTGAAATGGAATAAGTGGCTATTTGGGACAGAGAACTCCTCTCTTTTTTAATAGGTGCATGGCTTACTTTTCCAAAGTTTGTACTCAAATGTTACACATAACTGCAATATTTTAAATAGTAGAAACCATATATAAGAAATAAAAATCATGTCTCTTCCAAATTTCAATGATCTTAATAATTTCATTTCTGTGTATTCTCTTAGAGATTTTTACATGCACTTGGAGTGTTACCAGGCATAATCTATGTAAATATAGCCATTTGCTTGTGGATCATATATGGAGTGATGATTAAATGTGACTCTGGAGACAGACTCTCTGGGTTTGAGTCCCAGATCTAGGAGCTACCAGCTGTGCATCTGGTTTAGTTCCCCCATGCCTCAGTTGGGAATAATAACAGTAGCTACCACACAGAAGTATTGTGAAGACGAAAGGGCTCAAAAAGTGCTTGGCATATTAAAAGAGGCTGATAAATGCTGACTATTATTACTATGCCTGTTTACTAATTTCTGCTATATAACATTAATTTGGGATCAATTTTCTACAGTGGCATAGTCTACTCAGTAACTTTTAATCGCTGCAGAATATTTCTATCTTTTACTATTATAGTTGATCCTACAAAGAATATCACCAGCCATATATTTTCCTCCATTGTATGGAATTATTAAGGCAAATTTCCTTGAGTTGAATAAATGGGTGAAGGAAATTGAATATTGTTATTAAGTCCTCAGTTATAAAAAAGAAAATCAGGTTGATGGCTAGATATTTCATTCAGGAGCATGGGAGATTTGTAATCCTAAAGTGTCCTGAAAAAGAATAACTTCTATGGAGTTACACTTTCAATTCTGTGCACCATACCTTCCCACTTCCCAAGGTCGATGGGGTCAAGACCTGGTTGTTTGTTCAGTACAAACCTTTCACAATGTAAAACTAAAGGCCCTTTTGCTCTGATGACCACAGAGCTCTTTTTCACAGAAATACAACTTTTCTTGATGGTCTTAGAACAATTTCCCACTGCTCACTGAAAAGTGAAAGCATTTTTCTTCCCTTCAAGGAACTTTAGGCTACAGGTAATATGGCACTTAATTTCCTGAACCTTAGTTGGCAACTGTTAAATCAATTCATGAGCAAAGAACTGGACTTTCTTCAGATTCTCTGCTCACACTACCCAATTATAACACTTCATGAAATTCTCGTTTAGCAAAGTGAACTAAGAAAAAGAAAAGAACTCAGTTACTGTCAACCACAGCAGGACACATGAAGGGTACTGGAAGAGAAATAAAGACAGGAATGCATTAGAGGAATCAAGAAAACTAATTTTGGATGAACCAAAAAAAAAAACAAAAAAAAACTTAAGAGAACGAATGAATTGTATACTTAATATCTGCCTCCCACTATCAGCAAAGATAAACTAAAATGAAAAATACATTTATATACTGATGTAAGCTATATATCTTTTGATATTATAGAAAAGAATGCTAGGCAGAACTTTTTAAAAACTAAGGAAAAATGGAAAAATACCGCTAATTCAATGAGATATCAAGGAGATATAATGGGGTTGACAGGATGTTAGAATTCCACTAAACATGCCTCAGATTCAATTCCAATTAAATTGATGATTAGGTTTTTCTTTCTATTCTGAGTTTTTCAGCTGCAATATTCGCTGGCTACCTCATTCCATGCTGTGGGGAGAGTTCTTTAGAAAACTGGACCATGAACAATCAATTAGACATTGCTATAAATCTCTCTCCAAGTGTCATCTAAAAGTCATTAACTTTGGACACAAAACATGATGGACATTTTATAAGTAAAATAGTCATGCATCATTCTGAGCTACCAAAGAATGCATCTTGTTTTAAAAACTATAGGGCCTTTGTTGTGTCAGTGTATTTGCTAGCATCTGATAGATATTATGGATTTGTATGAATTTACAGACTCAGATTCCCTTCAGATTTTTCCCTGTGATTCTAAGCATACTCTCATCAAACTTTTCTTAAGCCTATGTCCATACCTATATTGCTGAATGCTATAATCATTTTATCAGCCTGAACTATTGTGACTCTGATCCTTATTCCATTTGCTGGAAGTTAAAATAGCAAGGCTAAAAAGTCACAGTGGCAAGGAACAGCTTAGTTTGGCCTCCATGTCCCACCTATCCTAGTGCATTTTGTGTTGCTATAAAAGGGACCTTAGGCAAGGTACTTAAAGAAGAAGTTTATTTAGCTCAGAGTTTTGGAGGCTGGAAGTTCAAGATCCAAGACTGGACAGCCCTTCTGTTTGTTCTCTGCAGAGGGTCTATCACAGCTTGGAGATTGGTATCAAATAGCAAAAGCCCATGCAAGGGCACTTTCATGGTGAGAGAAGAAGCAAGAGACTACAGAGGGATCAGCCTTACTCTCTTTTGGGAGAGGCCACTGAGCATTGAACCCAAGGGTACTTTACCACTGAGGTACATCACCAGCTCTTGTTTTATTCTTTACTTTGAGATGAAAAAATGACAGTAATGTGGTTTCACCAAATGATCTAAGATGTCCCTCAAAAGCTCATGTATGAAACAATGCAGGAATATTCAGAGTGGTTACATCATGAGAGCTATAACATAATCTGTAGATTAATCCATTTGATGAATTAATAATCTCAGTAGAATTAATGAGTGGCAACTGTAGGTAGATAAGGTGTGATAGAGGAAGTAGGTCACTAAGGATGTGCATTTGGAGTTTCTATATTGTCCCTAGCACCTTGTTGTCTTTCTCTGCTTGCCAGCTGTCATGAACTGAGAGGCCTTCCTCTACCACATCCTCCTGCCATGATGTTCTGACATAGCTGGGGCCCAAGGCAACAGAGATGACTGACCATGAACTGAACCTCTGAAACTATGAGTCAAAATAAACTTTTCCTCTTCTAAGTTGTTCTTGTCAGGTCTTTTTGTCACAGCAATGAAAAGCTGACAAACACAGAAATTGGTACCAGAAATGGGGTCATTGCTGTGACCAACCTAATGATGAGGTTCAGAAGTATTCGGAAATGGTTTATGGAAGGAGTTTGCAAAAGGTTGGAGATTCACACTGGAGAAGGCTTAGAATACTGTAAACAAAGCTTAATAGGTGATTCTAGTGGGAGCTCAGAAGACCAGAATGCTGATAGAATTACAGACAGTAAAAACTGGACTCAGGTTTCAGAGGGGAAGGAGGACTTCATTGCAAACTAGACTAGAGGCCATTTGTGCTACATTCTGGCAAAGAAGTAGTCTACATTTTCCCCATGTCCTGAGGCTTTCTTTGTGGCTAAATTCAAAAGTGATGGACAAATTAATCTGACAGAGGAAATTTTAAGGCAGCACAGCTTTCAGGCAGTGGCATAGATATTGCTGGAGGCTTTTGGTCAAGCTTACTGTGATAATCAGTAGCAGAAAGCACAATGAAAGATCTGAAAAACTTGTGATTTGGCCAGAAAAAAAAAGCATGCAAAACTGGGTCCAAGGAAGGTGTGATTGTTGAAGAGATTACAGTCATTAATTGAGATGCTAAGTAGTTTAAAAACACACAAGGAGGCTTAAGGGCATCTCAGGAATTGGCAAGATCAAAACCAGCACAAGCTAATGGGTGTAAAAGTAAAAATTCCTTGGAGAAAAGACCATGGAGACACCTTGATTGCACAGAGGTGCTTAGGGAGTTGTTTCACAATGCTTAGCCATCCAGGCACTCAGAGGCCCCGGCACCCATGATCCCAGGAGTCCTGGTCACTGCTTAAGATGGTGGCAGATCATGGTGTTGGACATGAGGTGTTGGTTCTGCAGGAATGCAGAATGCTGGAGTTAAAGGGTCACAAATACTTCCATTGAGATTTCAGAGGAAGACTTGGAAGGCAAAGCAAAGTATATCAGGAATGAAATCCTTGCAGATAGCTCCTGAAAAGGTGATGCCTGAAGATGTAAGAAGGAAGTCAAAGCTGCATTGGAGACCTCTGAGATGAAAAAATGACAATAATGTGGAACATCTCCCAAGGAAAGCTGCAGAAATCAAGTAGAAATAAGTCAAGAGAGAGGCCATGTGTGCAACCAGCAAGACTCTAGTAGGGATGGAGTTATGCAAGTTCTTTGGAGAGAATATAATGATGCCATGTGCCTCAAATGCTGGGTGTGGAGCTACAGGTCTTGTTAGCCCAGCTGGATTTCAGTCTTGTTTTGGGTCTATCCCTCCTTTCTATGCCCCTATTTTTCCTTTTTAAATGAAAACATTTACTTTGCACCTTTATACATTGTATATATGTAACTTATCTTTGATTTTTAAAGTGGCTCACACTGAGAATTTTCCTCCAGGAGACTTTGGACTTGGGCTTTTAGGCAATGCTGGAACTCTTAGTGAGTATGGGGACAACTGGAAATGGACTAAATGCATTTCACATTGTACAATGAATATGAGCTTTTGGGGTCAGTGGTGGAATGTTATAGTTTGGGGATGAGCTGTCATTCAAAAGTGCGTGTGTCTCATAATGCAAATATGTCCATAAGTGATAAAATTAGAATATGAGAGCTATAACCTCCTCAGTGGATTAATCCATTTGATGGATAAATATGAAAGGATTACTGTACTGGATGGTGACTAGAGATAGGTAGAGTATGGCTGGAGGAATTGGGTCACTGAGGATATACCTTTGGGGTTTACATTTTGTCCCTGGTTCCTTGCTCTCTTCCCCTGCTTCCTGGCTGTCACGAACTGAGCAGCTTTATTCCACCACACCCTTTTACCATGATGTTCTGCATAACTTTGGACCCACAGCAATGAAGTTGGTTGACCATGGGCTGTACCTCTCCAACCATGATACAAGATAAATTTTCTTCCTTTAAGATGTTCTTATTGGGCATAGTGGTGCATGCCCGTAATACCAGTGATTCAGAAGGTCAAAGCAGGAGGACTGCAAATTTGAGGCTAGCCACAGTAACTTAGTGAGGCCCTAAGCAACTTAGTGAGATTCTATCTCAAAATAAAAGCTGAAAAGAGCTGGGATGTAGCTTAGTGGTAGAGAACCCCAGGGTTCAATCTCTAGCAACCCGCCAAAGTTATCCATTCAACAAACATTTAATGAGTACACATCATGTGTCAATCACTTTTTTAGGGACACATTAGTGAAAAAGATGTTTTCTTAGGAGTTCACAACAGCATTAACCCTTAAAGAGTTTTGAGAATACTTGGTAACAAGTGCCTCTCTAACCAGATTTCTCCCAGTTACCCTAAGGAATCAGAGTTTCCCAGACTAAGATTCCTTGAAATGACTTTCAAAAATTGGTCATCTGATTATGGCCTGCAATCTGACCTGATCTAGGGTTTTCTGGATAGACAGAAGATGGAAGAATCCTGAATTTCCTCCAAATGTTTTTAAGAATGACTAATAAAAATGATAGCAAGTCTTGGAAAATTTAGAGTCTGCCTAAAAAAATTAATGGCCCAAGTTCCTTAGAGTCTTCTGAAAATGAAGTAATTGCTCAGGGACAAATCCAAAAATGAAAAAATATTTCATACAAATACAATTTACTCCAGGAATGCTCAGTAACTGTTATTGCTTTTTCATGGCAACTATGTTTCACAGAGGGATCATTTCATTTTAAGTTTTCCTTTGTAGGCTCACAGTCTGGGAGAAGGCTGGGAAGAAGGACATTACATGTGTACATCATCTGATTCTGTGAAATTACTATGTCAAAGTGTAATCTATGAAATATAGCATGATTACAGACATAGAAACTTGAACCTAATTACCAGAAAGTTACAAACCACACTACTAAATTGATATAAATCCTCTACAACAGAAGAGGGCACATGCATATTTGATGGGCCCCCTGCACTTTCAAATGATCTTTCCCTGTTTGAGTAAAATAAAAAAGAAATGACATCTAGATGAGGCGAGAAATTTATGGCTTATTCGTCATAAAGTTCCAAGGTGCTCGATTTTTCTCTATGTGTCAATGAATATGCACTCTGAAATAGAGAGAGCTCTCCCTCCCTGGAAGAGCCCAGGAATACCCCAGTTGAGCACAGTCATGTAAACTATAGCCATTTAAATTACATTCCTGGGTGAGGATAGGAGATCCTTTCCCAGTTTGATGTCCCTTTACTTTTGATTTGCTAATTTGGGCAAGTCACCACTCACACCTTGTTTCAGGAGAAAAACATTATGTATTTCAATCTCTGTCTCTTTTTCACAACCTTCATAAATGAGAAGGCAGTGAATGAATCTTAGGAATGAACCATCTTTGCAAAATTGGACTCAGAGCAGGGAGAGAGTAGGTGAAGTGTACAATACATAGCCCCACCTCCCACAGATTTAAGAGTAAGTTCATCACTTTTGTGCAGAGCAAAAAAGAGTTCTCCATGAAAGGATTTCTTCCTTTCATAAGTGTCCATCTCCTCTTCCAACAACAGAACTATTCACACTGTTACATAAATATGTTAATGGAGAAATCATTCAAATATTTCAATGGACACTCTGAATTTACACATATGAACAAAATTGAGATACACAGCCATTCCTGCCCTTAAAGATATTCCATTATGGTAAAAAGGGGAAAGTAAACGTAACATACTGTTATGTAAAGAGAAGGAAGAGAATTTCGCAAAGGATCAGTTGGAGAAGAAGAAGGAGAAAGAGAAGAAAGATAGATCAGGCCTGCTAAGGTGGGAGGTGGGTTCTCATTACAGAATATCTTGGAGCCTCAGACAGTCTGGTTTATTGAGTAACAAGTTTCAAGTTATACTTCATCAATAGCTTATGCTGCATGAGGTTTAAGCTCCAAAAGTCAAGTAGCACCTCCTGATATTACTGGTTGTTTGCATGTCCCTGTCTGTGGGTGGGCTGTAATCCATGCTCAGAAAGGCAGTGAATACTCTTTCCCAGAGCTTTGCACATGGTACACCATCTGTAAATGTTAAGTGAATGAATGTATTTCTGACACTCAGAATGTCAAGACTCTGGAAATTTTTCTTCTACTCCAATAAAGCTTTTTTTTTTTTTTTTTTTTTTGTAAGTGCTGGCAAAAATAATAGATGAAGGAATTCAATCTCAGAGTACAACCTTGAGAGCAAGTTTTGGAAGATGGGTTTTGTCTGCTTGCTTCTGTGCCCTTCTTGCTCAGTGGATTGATTCAAGGATTTGAGTCTTTAGAATGTCAAAGAAATGATTTTAAAAAGTAGACCTGAAAACAATGAAAAATGTGTTTCATTAGCATCACAATGATTGATCACCATCAGCCAGATAATTGTACAGGTTGAAGAAGATGGTTAAAAACATAAAGCCTAAAATAGATACTTCAAAGTTAACACATCCTAATTATCTTTTGGACATTGTATAAGCAACTCTATATTCCTTTTCTAAAGGTAAATCTGGAAAAGTAGGAGGAAATGGAGTTATCAAGGCTCATTTCCTATATCCCCAAAATACTGAAATTATAGGAGAAATCTTCCCTTGCACTCTTACCTAGCAAAACTGAGCAGGGTAAAAATTCTCCAATAGGACAACCTCTCTAAAATAGTACATTTCGTATTTCACTGAATACCCTGGCATAATTATAGTGGGGTATTTAGTGATAAGTATATATGCACATAAAGCATACACACTAAGACACACCAAAAATAAATAACAGAGCAAAACACATAGAAAGCGTCATGTCTTCCAACAGTTTATACATTTCATGATATTTATACCTATTAAGTCACTTGAAAGAAGCTATTTAATAATAAAAATACAAAGTGGCTATCTTAATGGCAAACCACAAAAACCATTTGGTGTTAGCTAAAATAGTATTTAAAGACTTGGAATATGAAAAAAAAAGAGGCATTCTGTTAAAGGAAATTGCAATTAATACTAAAATCAATAATTAATGTTATTTCTTATTGTTTTGACTTATGCAAAAGGAATTTATTTTTGTTTTGTATTTCTGAAAAATATGAGAAATTCAATCAAGCTATGTAAAAATCAAGTGATACTAATAAGCCAAAAAATAAAATAAAATAAAATGTAAACCCTTAAAAAAAAAAAAAAGACTTGGAGAGTGGAGGGAGCTGGTGAAAGAGAGAGATGTGGAGGCTGCTTTCCATTTACAAGTGCTACTTAATTGGCTTTTCTGAAGTCAACATCAATAATATATAAATACTGTAAACATATGTAAGCCTTTGTTCAAAATGGCGTGATTGGTGTCCAGTTAAGGACATAAGAGGGCCAGAGTATGACTCTAAAGAAATAATGCTTCCTAAAACCACATATGCTTTGTACCTTCATATTAGTCACCAAAGAAGGCTTCACATTTTTTCTTTTCAATGATGTCATCTGTACTAAATCCACAGTTTTAGCTATTTCTTAAAAGATGCCTTAAAAGCCTAGTGCACATTTCTTTGATCATTTTAAATGGGAAAAGACATCTTTAAAAAGTGAAAACAAATCTGTTGAATAACATGATGCTGAAGCTGAGCATTAGCATTCTAAAGATAATTACTAATTGCTAATTTCTTTGTTCAGTACCTAGCATCAGAGCTGTTAGAGGACTGGCTTCATTTTCTAGATATATTTAAAAGAAAATTCAATGATATCTACCTGTGGGAACTGAAAAAAGTCTACATAAAGTGGTAATTTCTGAATGAGCACTTGAGAGATTGGTAAAAAACAACATGGGAAAATAGAAGGGAAACAGAATGGGCAGCTTTTGCTCAAGGAATGTTAATACACCTTTTTTAGTTGAGTAAAATGTAGGTAAAGTTTAGGGTTAGAAAAACACAGAGATGTTCTGAAAGTACTTTCAGGATATCATATATATGGAAATATATGAATATCAAGGCAAGGAATTTATATTATATATATATATATTTATTTATTTAATTGGTACCAGGGATTGAACTCAGGAGCACTCAACCACTGAGCCACATCCCCAGCCCTATTTTGTATTTTATTTAGAGACAGGGTCTCACTGAGTTGCTTAGCACCTCACTGTTGCTGAGACTGGCTTTGAACTCGCAGTTCTCCTGCCTCACTCTCCCAAACTGCTGGGATTACAGGCATGCGTCTCCTTTATTTCTTGTTTTCCAGAAAAATCTCTGCAAGTTAGAGATCATGAAACTGGCTTGATTATATTCTCTAGCTAATTCCACATCTCATCCTTCTACCTACTAATCTCTGCTTACTGTCACGCCATTGGGCTGGAATCCCTGTTTCTCTTGAATCTGAAATAAGCAGAAATTTTATTACCAAGAGCATCTTGTAACAAAACATGCAACATAAAACCAGCACCTACTGATGAGAGATACAAGAGCAGTTACTTCCTTTTCTAAATTATAAGTGTTAAAAGTATGCAATTCATTAAGAAGTATTAAAGGCTGAAGTTAAAAGAGGTTCTTATGTGCCGTGTCCACAAAAGCAAAAATGTGGAAATGAATGCCCACTGACCTAAGAAATGACTCAACAGACGTGGCTACACTTGTTCCAGAGAGCACAGTCTACACACAATCCCTGAAGTCACCTCTCCTCACAGTATCACATTTCTCAGAGGAAATGTGTATATGCAACACGAATGGGCCCCAGACCTTCACAAAACAGATGCATTTTGGAAATTTAGTGCCAAGTAAAATGAACAAACATTTAAACTGTCATCCACGGCAAACTGTACCATTTTGAATGTGATCTAATAAGGTTTTAGGGCATAGACTGATTAATTTTTTGGATTTAGTTTACATTTAAATGTTCTTGGAAAGCTGAAAATCATCAATTTGTTAAAAATATTGATTGAATAGACATTGTGTATATAACAGGATTCTTAAAAATGTAAATTTTGACTAAGGCATCAGAATAGAATAGACACAAATTCTCAAAAAGTGATGCCAAAAAAATATGAAAATTTGAACAGAGGCCATACAAAAACTGATTATACTGCTCTAGATTCCAAAAGGAAGATACAGAGAGTTTGAGGGTAGAAGAGACCTTGAAACTTAGAGAGTGGACCATTTAGAAGCTCGATCTTCCCATTATCTTGGAAAGCATAGTAGACTAATGTCAAAATAAAGTGCCACCTGGGAAAGTTAGAAAACAAGGGTGAAGAGTTTGTCATTGACTGACCTACACTCCCTAAGCTGGTAAAGCAGAGGAGTAAGTGTTCCTGAAGAAACAAGTGTGGACAACATGGTAAAAAGAGCGAGGCTGCCTAAGTGCAGTTGCATGCGCCGTTAATTCCAGCAGCTCTGGAGGCTAAGACAGGAGGATCACGAGTTCAAATCCAGCCTCAGCAAAAGTGAGGTGCCAAGCAACTCAGTGAGACCCTGTCTCTAAATAAAGTACAAAATGGGGCTGGGGATGTGGCTCAGTGGTCAACTGTCCCTGAGTTTAATCTCCAGTACCAAAAAACTCCACAAAAACAAAAACTAGGCAAGAGTCACATCACTGCAATTCCAATCCAGGAGGATAGGGATGCAGGTTAGGTCTCTAACAGGGAAAGTCTGTGTGGACTGGAAACTGAAAACCACGGACTTGAAGAAGTGGTTTAAAGATGAGAAACCATCACTTAACTGACAGAGTTGCAGCTAGAAAACCTAGTAAGGGAAGTCTTTGAATAACTTATTAAAAAAAACCTCTAGATAAGAGTTACCAGTTACCCCCAAATATTTTCTTTATGGGGTACAGTGTGATAATGTATGCATGTATACAATGAATAATGATTTGATCAGGGTAATTGGCATTCCCATCTCCCTATCATTACACAGTATATGGAGCCTTTGAGTTCCTCTGCACAGTACCAATCAAGTAGCACCTCTTTGCCTCCCCTTCTGCTCCTCCCCCTCCACACTCCAGCACCCACAGGGATCAGAGTATTTATAGTAAAGGCAGGGAGGTGAATGAAAATGTGGGTGGCCTTCCTGCTAGCTTGCCCCCAGCTAGTGGCTGATTTGGAGTTGGAGAATGGAATGAGTGCCATTAGAATAAAGAAGGGAACATTTATATTATATTGGGCTGGACTAGGAAATTTATACTTATTCAATGAAAAGCATGTCACAACTTTAAGAAAAGCAAAGAGTTTCATCCATGGTCATGGGGAAAATTCACCCCAGTGGATAAATTTTTAAAAGGACAAGGAAAGAAAAAAATCAAATTATATTTTTATTTCATCCTATGGCATGCTTATTTAATGTATGAATTCACAAATATTTCTCAAGTGTATCGTATACAATCCCATGGAGAATTTTATTGAATTCTGGCAGCAACTCTGTGAACTAAACATGTATATATACATACACACACATATAAATATAGGTTATATACAAATATATAGATATATATAATATATAATATATAAATAATACATAATATATATATGATTTTATAGCTGAAGAAGCTGAGATTAAGAGAGATTATGATTATTAATAGCTCACTTTAGCTGAATAGCCACAGGCTAGACTTCTAGACATTTTATATATTGACACCATTTAATTTCACAGTACAACTATAAGATAGTCACTGTTATATTCCAGTGCATAAGGAAACAGGCATAGAAATATGAAAATCCACAGCCAGTAAATATATGTTCAGTAACCACACCCAATCTGGCTCCAGGCTAGTCCTAGTAGTTAGATGTGTGGAACAGAGATTAAGCAGAGAAGTCATAACCAGAGCCAGCAATCCTGAAGGGGAGCTCCCTGTGTCAATTAGAGAGGATCTGCTTGTGTCATAAAGAATAACACAAGAGATAAAAGAGGAACAGGGGAGTACACCAAGGCTGTCACCAGTTTGTGGTACAGGGTAAATAATTCTCCTTTTCTGGGCTTGAATTTCCACCTCTATTAAATTAGAGGATGGACTACAGAGTCTCCAGAGTCCTTTATAGATGTGGATTTGATTTCTAGCTCTGAAAGAATATGTGTGTGGTGGACAGGTAATACATATTAAATTATGCAAACAATTTAGCTTAGCATCTGACTATATGGCTGATGAAATACTTATAAATTTGCATGAGATATTTTTTGAAAAATGTTATCTTAACATGCAATCAAAAATGTTTTTTATAACATGTCAAATGGATGAAAATATAAGACAATTTCAAAGAACTAAGAAGCCTAAATGTAATTTTTTAAGGGAGTGTGATGGGGTTATACTTAGATTCATTATTATTATTTTTAGAATGGCACAGCTGTTTTGGCAGCTTGTTTTGTGAATCCTGCTTTGCAAATGTAATGAGATTTTTCTTTCAAATAAATTTTAGTTAATGGAGCAGAAAACACATTTATTTCCTTGTCTCATCTTAGCATTAAATAAGAAATGTAATAAGAAATGAATCAGAGTTTAAAATTTGAAACATGGTGTTTGGCCTCTACTTGGTAGTTATAAAATTAGAAAATAACTTGATATTTTACTGTCTTTCCATGTATTTTTAATATTAGCCATGATGATAAAATATTGTTCAGAGTTTCATTTCCTGTCATACAAGTATTTCACTATTTTAAAATCAATAGGTATGATACTAACACCTCTCCAAAACAAAATCTCTGGTAGCTGAGCAGAAACATGAATCTGATGTGATTCAGGAATGTACTATGTACCAAATACTGCTCTGAATGCTTGACATTTTTTATTTTTTTTAACATTCCCACAACACACCTAAACTCCATTATCCCTATTTGACGAACAAGGAAACTGAGACAGAAAGCATCGCTCACCCAGAGTAAGTCAGTTGGTAACTGGACAGCTTGGATGTGACCCAGATTGTTGATGGATGTAAAATAAAACCAACAATAAAAGAACAGAATAATAATAGTAATACTATATGCTAAAATATTCTATTTTTAGTTTATGCTTACAACTGATATCAGACGAATTTCATTGAAGGTCTGTTTTAAAAGTGTAAAATGTATGCCTTTTGTGAAATTGTATTTATATTTGGATTTTGTTTCATTATAACAATTTGGGAAGATCTTGCCTGTAAAAGAAATTTTGTTTTTGACTTATTTACTGAGCTGAACGGTGCAGCCTCTCAATTGGGTTGCATGTTTCCTTCTATTTTTGACAGTTTTTCACAGTCAGCATGTGAGGGTGTATTCATTTCCTCAGGCTGCTGTAACAAATTACAGTACCACAAACTGGGTGACTTAAAACAACAGAAATTTATTCAGTCACAGTTCTGGAGGCTAGGAGCGTGAGATCAAAATATCAATAGTGCCATCTTCCCTCTGAATTCTCTAGGAAGTCTGAGGTTCTATGCTAACACATCATTCCTGCAAAAGGACTTCACAGATGTCCCCATGGCTACAAAAGGACTTCATAGTTCTTTTACAAAAGGGCTTCACAGATGTCCTCAGGTCTGGGGTAAGGCACAGTCCTTGGGGCAATATGCCCAGAATTCACTTAAAACACAACAAATATGTGTCTTTAGTCCTTCTGAATCGGTTCCTTTTGTTATTATGCAATTCTGGGTGTTAAGGCATCAATATTTCAAATTATTATACTTCTTGTAAAAGCTTCCTAATTACACTAACGACTGTGGTATAGGACCAGTTGTCTATTTGGAGACTGCATGTAGAACTGGCTTCATAAATCTCCAATAATAGTATATATTACAAATAAAAATTGACCTAAATTCTTCTGAATGACATGAAAGACTAATTTCTGCTTACTCACTTAATGTCTGTAACCTCTTCATCCACTCTAATATGGTAATAAATATAATGTAACACTTTTAATATAAGACAAATAAAATACATAATTAAAATTACCATAAAGGTTATATTTTCAACACTTATCCTTGAACAAATTATCACTAAATATTTCTTAACAATTATCTTATTAATTCTCTAGAGTGTAAGATCCATTTGTTCACAGATTTATCCACAATATCTTGGTAAACACCTGGTACAGGCTAGTGGTGCAATACTTACTTCTTAATAAATGAATGAATAAAATTAAATCTAGAGGGAAAATAAGAGAGTACAAAATTGCAAGATGAATATAAAATGGGCCCTTCATTGCTATAGTCAATAATGATTTATACTAATATAGGTGTCATTTTGCTGTAGAGTCTCTCCTGCTGTGTTCCATCTCTCAACACTCCCCCTGGGAGATGCTGTTTCAAAAATGTCCTCAGGAGTAGTAAAGTTTGCTAGGCCTCAATATTAAACAATAAAAGCTATGTAAATGATTAAATTTTTGTTTTTATTTTGGCTTCCAAGTAGCTCTGGGTCAATTCATTCTGTCAAATATAAAAGCTCCACACGCCTTTATGCTTATGGGCTCTGCATACCTAATTTTTATTTGCATGCATTAATCTCCTGTTTTAATTTTTATTTTCTATAGCTTGAAATTTTCATTTATGATTGATAGTGACTTTTCTATTTTAGATTTCCATAAGCCACCTTAAACCTATTGTGGACAAAGCATTTTAAAAAGGATCAAACACTCAAGTAGTCCTTCACAATACGACCTCAAATTCATTTTTCACTCTTTATTCCCACACTAACAATTGATTCCTTAAAATAGTTCTAGGTTTATAGAAAAACCACATAGAAAAATAATATAATTCCCAAATACAACCACTCACAAGTTTTCCCTGTTATTAAAATCTTTCATTAATATGGTACACTTGTTACAGTTAATAAACAAATATTGATAGATCATTATTAAATGAAGTCCCTAATTATATTAAGGTTCACTTTTTGTGTTGTACAGCCCTATAAATTTTGAAAACTGTATGTTGTCATGTGTCTGTCATTGAAGTCTCATACATAATAGTTCACTGTCCTAAGAATCCTATGTGTACAAATTCCATCCCTGCTTTCCATAGTCCCCTTGAACTCACGGCAAGCACTGATCTTTTCACTGTTTCTATAATTTTTCCTTTTCTAAAATGTCATATTGTTGCAATCACACAAGTCTTTTCAGACTGGCTTCTTCCCTCTATAATGTGCCTTTAAATGTCTTTTATATCTTTCCATGGCTTATTTCTTCTTATTGCTGAATAATATTCCATTGTGTACCTATACCATACCACAGTTTATGATTCCATACCAGTTTATCCATTCATCCGTGGAATGGCATCTTTATTCCTTCCAAGTTAGGCAAATTATGAATAAAGCTTATGTAAACATTCACATGCAGACTTTTGTGTAGACATAAGGTTTCAGCTCATTTGAGTAAACACCTATGAGCACAATTGCTGTATCATATATTAAAGCCTCAAATTAGCCTTGTAATTAATTACCAAACTGTCTTCAAAAATGATTCCACCATTTTGCATTCTCGGGAGCAATGAATGAGAACACCTGGAGAAATGGATATTCAGAATTTCTACTCATCTTTAATAGGATTTTTTGTCTTATTATTGAGTTTTAAGAGGTCTTTGTGAATTTAGGATACAAATCTTTTCTCAGATACATGTGATTTGTAGATTGTCTTTTCATTTTCTTAACATATGTCTTTTATAGAGCAAAAGTTTCAATTTTAGTAATGACCAACTTATTGAAAGGTGTCAGGTCTATGTGCTGGTGTTTTTGGTTTGTTTTGCATGTAAATGTCCAGATGATAAAACATCATTTGTTGAAAAGATTATCTTTGCTCTATTGAATTGTCTTTGCTCCTCTATCAGAGATCAACTGGCTACATTGGTGGGGGTATATTTCTGATCTTTCTATTCTGCTTCATTGATAAATTTGTCAACTCTTTCATTAATACTACACTTTCTTAATTACTGTAGTTTTATATAAGTCTTTAAATTGTGTAGTGTCTGACATCTGACTTTGTTCTTCAGTATTGTGTTGGCTACTTGGCTTCTTTTGCATTTCCATTTGAAATTTTCAAATTTGTTTGTTGGTTTCCAGAAATAATTTGCTGGAATTATGATTAGGACTGCATTGAATCTAAAGAGAAAGTTGAGGGAAAATGGTATTTTAACAATATTCAATCTTCCATTCATAAAAATGGAATATCTCTCCATATATTTAGAAGTTTGATTTCTTTCATTAGAATTTTGCAGTTAACCTTATATACATCTTCTATATATTTCCTTACATTTATGCCTAAGCATTTCAATTTTCTCAAAACTAATGTAAATTGTGGTTGATTTTTTAAAAATACTTTTTAGTTGTAGATGAACGCAATATCTTTATTTATTTTTATGTGGTGCAGAGGATCCAACCCAGTACCTCACACATGCGAGGCAAGCGCTCTACCACTGAGCTACAATCCCAGCCCGGTGGTGTGATTTTTAACATCAGATTCCAACTATTCATTGTGGTATAAAGGAAAGAAACTGAATTTTTATGTTAAACTTATAATTGACAATTTTGCTGTGATTGTTCTTTGCTTCAGAAGTTTTTGGTTATTCTTACAATTTCTACATAGTTAGTCATGTCACTTGCTAACAAAGAGAGTAATATTTGTTTCTTCCTAATCTACATACCTTTTATTTCCTTTTCTTATCTTATTAAATCAGTAAGAACTTCCAGTATGATGTTGAATAGTAATCCTGGTCTTGGTCTCCATCTTGGAAAGGATCAAACTTCCCACTTCTAAGTATGATGCTCACTGCGGTTCTTGTACCTGATCTTTGTCAAGTGGAGGAAGTTCTTCTCTATCAGATTGCTGAGAGTTTTTATCATGAATAGGTGTTGGATTTTGCCAGTGTTTTTTCTGCACTTATCATTCTATGTTTACTTTCTTTCTTTATCCTGTTGATGTGATGGATTACATTAATTGATTTTTCAATGTTGAACCAAAATGGCATATTTGGAATAAATCCAAATCAGTTACAGTATATAATTCATTTTTTTTAATAAAATAATTGTTGGACTCAATGTGCTAATATTTTGTTAAGGATTTTTACATCTATATTCATGACAGATACTGGTCTGTAATTTTTACTTCTTGGAATATTTTTGTGTGATTTGGGAATTATGGTAACTCTAACCTCATAGAATAAATTATCTGCCTCTATTTTCTCTAATTATGGAGAATTGGTAAAATTTCTTCCTTACATATTTGGTAGAATGCACAGACAAAAATATCAAAGCCAGGTGTTTTCTGTTTTAAAGGTTATACATTCAATTTCTCAAATATAGACCTATTCAAATATCATGTTGTACATCTGATATCTACACTTATTCATCTGACATTATCTGCTAGTCCGTAACTTCTGACAAACATCTTCCCATTTTCTCCTACCACCCAATCTATACCCTGGACCTGATCTTTTGTTCTCTATCTCTATATAGATAGTTTTTAGATTCTATATGTAAGTTATATCATGCAATATTTTTATTTCATTGAGTTTAAATTATTTTTTAATTCTCTGTGAATTGTTTCCTTATGCATGTATTGTTTAAACTCCAAGTGCACTAGGATTTTTCCAGTTATATTTCTGTCACTTATTTCTAGCTCAATTCCACTTTAGCATGACAGCATATTTCATATAATTTATACTTTTAATTTATTAAAATGTGTTTTATGGTTGTAAATACCTTCTGTCTTGGGAAATGTTCTGTATGTGCTTGAGAAGAATGTGTATTCTATTGTTAGATAAAATATTCTGTAGATGTCAATTAGATCCAGTTGATTAACAGTGATATTCAGTTTGGCTATATCCTGACTGATTTTCTGCCTGCTGATTCTGTCCATTACTGATTTAGGGATGATGGAGTCTAACTATAATGGTGGTGGAGTTTAACTATAATGGTGGATTCATCTATTTCTCCTTGCGATTCTATCAGTTTTCGCCTCACCTATTTGATTTGCTGTGGTTAGGCACATACACATTAAGGACTGTTATGTCTTCTTGGAAAATTACTCCCTTTATTATCTTATTTCTGGTCATTATCTTGAATAGTTTTCTCTGGAATCTTTGTCTTAAATGAAAATAACTATGCCAGCTTTCTTTTGATTATTGTCTCTATCCCTTTACTTAAAAACCATATGTGTATTTATATTTAAAGTGTGTTTGCTGTTGAGATCATATAATTGGGTCTTGCTCTTTTTCTATATACTGGACAATTTTTCTCTGCTGTTTAGCTCACACTGGGATTAACATCAACCGTATTTGTAACTGTTTCCTACTTGTTACTGTTCTCCCTCTCCCTTCTCTTCTGCCTTCCACTTGTTTAATACCTTCACTAGTTTTACTTGAGCATTTTATATGATTCCATTTTATCTCCTTTCTTGCCCTATCAAATATACATTTATGACTAATCCAAGGCCACTTTCAAACAATACTGCTTCAATAGGAATGCATGTTCCTTGCAACAGAATATTCCCAATTCCTTCCTTCCATCCCAGATAACATCACTGTCATTCATTCCATTTACCCATAAGCTAAAATAACCAAATATGTCGTTGCTATTATTTTGCATAAATTATTATCTGTTGAATAAATAAAAAAATTATTAAAATATTTATTTTACTTTCATTTACTCCTTTTTTGGTGTACTTTCTTTTTTTTTTTTTAAATATTTTTTTAGCTGTAGATGGACATAATGTCTTTATTTTATTGCTTTGTATGTGGTGCTGAGGATCGAACCCAGGGCCTCACGCATGCGAGGCAAACACTCTACCGCTGAGCTACAATCCTAGCCCCGTGTACTTTCTTTATATAGATCCAAATGTCTTACCTGTATTATCTTCCTTCTCTATGAGGCACATATTTAACTTCTTTTGAGACAGAAGGATGACTCACAACAAATTCCCTCGATTTTTATTATACTACTAATATTCCTCAGTTTAAAATTAGGCCTGTAGATAAGTTTATAATGTACTGGACAATATTAAGTATGAAAAGTCTAAAAGTTCTAAGTTGTCAGGAAAGTTATTTTGCCATGCATAAAAATGAAATCTATTTGACTTCATATAATTGTTAATTACATTAAGTTAAACAAATAAAAATTCAAGTTACAAGAATTGAGTCCTAATTTTTAACTTCTAACTCATAGAAGGCTTACACAATTCTCTATAGCCAAGTTATAGAATAAACCCAGGTGCCCATTAACAGAGGAATGGATGAAGAAAATGTGGTATATATGCATAATGGAGTTTTACTCATCCATAAAGAAAAATAAAATCATGTCATTTGCAGGAAAACGGATGGAACTGTAGATCTTCCTGTTCAGCAAGATAACATACACTCAGAAAGATGAGTATTGTATATTTTTTCCCATATGTGGAATATAGGGGCGAGAATGACGATATAAATGTAGAAGGGATAATATTAACAAAGAGGAAGGGAATAGGAGAGCAGAGAAAATAGGGTAAAGGCAGGCTATAGTAGGGTAGAAATTATCAGAATACATTATTTGCATATGCAAATATGACAAACTGAAACCCATGATTCTGTATAATTAATATACACTAATAAAAATACATAACTAAAATTTCTTTTCAAACAAATATAAACAAAAATAAATAAATTACAGCCAATGAAATTTGAGCAGTTGTGGTATATAAAGGATGGGGGGAGATGGGATTGTTGAAGAAGAGAGAGATATAGAGCTTGACTTCCAGTCATGAGACAAGTGGAACATAAGACATACCGCATGAACAGATACAAAAAGTGTCTTTGGTGTTGGATGAGTGCTAGCCATGTCTTGCAGGGAGTCCTACAGGATTTTCCTAGAAATAAAAAATTGCATACATGAGAAAAAACTGGAGGAGATTTCCCAGATGTGCCTCTTGGACTGGCCCTTGAAAAATAAAGGCACAACAAAGCTATGAGAGAATTTTTCACAATAAGAATGATATATATCTGAATAGTATCTTAAAAAATTGGCTAAACACATGAACCATGAAGCACCTAGTACAAGGCCTGGCACATGAAGGATTTCAGTACATATCAAATACCATTATTGTACATATTTTTTGTAATATTAACACACAGATGGAATGTTCTCTTCCAGTTGTGATTCTCTCTGGGTAGAATCTTATGCTTCACTGTTTTCTTCACAAACCAACTAAAATATTATCATTATTTATATGTCTTTGACATCAGAAAGGCAACTGAATTCTTCATTAAAAGATGAGTGAAAGTATTTGATTATTTATGTTCATTCCTAAAAGGATTGGAGATAATATCCACTCTCAAACCTAATTCAATAGCTATGGGATTTAAATTTCAAGAGAAGTTTAGTTACAGTCATTATTGTGTGCATATATAATCACTCCTTCTTAAGAGAAACTGATGTTCTCTGAAAAGAGTACATTGTCACCATCCCCTCCTTTACCACAAGAGAAGAACAGATTTTCAGCTGCTGTGTCTCTTTATTCCATATGAGAAGGAGGTGATTGGATTTCACATGTGAAAAAATGAATAAGGCTGTACAAATTCAACCATATGGAGGAAAGCACTATTCTATCAATTTCACCACCTGCTCTGTGGAGAGCAAGGCTTTTCATGCTCCTGTCCACATGTGGTCAGCACTCTGATGCAGAGCCTAGGTACTCCCATCTGAAGGCACAAGTCAAATCCTGCCTATTCTTCACTCCAGCTCTATCAGGGAACTGCTAAGTGTCTGAACACACAGAGCATTTGGGGTCTTTCAGGGACACAGCTTAACTCCACAGGTGGGCTCCAGAATGCTTTTGTGTTTATGTAAATTAACTAAAGTAACTAACACAATTAACGAAAGGTAAGATGATTTCATTCTTATACACAACTATATAACTTATTTCTGACAATAATTTAACATTTTAGACATCCATGCTGAATATACTTTTGTTTCAGGTCAATGCTGAATTTTGCCTATAACACTACTAGACTCTTGCTACTAATAATAAAACTGATACTTTAATATCCTTTTGTATTCTTTTCCTTACTTTCTACTGGTTAGAACCTAGAAGAGTTAGCTACCAATATTCCAAATTTCAGCATCCTTTCTAAACTGGAAAGTTCTTGATGACATGAAGCATGCCTTTTATCCTTGGTGACGCCTTGATCATGGGGCACTTTGTCCATCAAGGGCATTTGATTAACATTATTAAATAGACATCTGGCTAATCAAACACTTTGAGATAACTGCTAAAATATGCCCCAATTACAGCTGTCCCCTACCCTGCCCTTCAAATAATCTTTACACCAGTTTCCAACATATTAGTGAAAAAGATTATTAGCTTTGCAACTTGCCTTTCCAAAAAAATTAAAAAAAAAAAAAAGAGTCTAGCTAGCTGCAGGGTTTAGAAAGAGAAAAGAAAGGGATGGGAAGGGGGAAAAAAAAGGAAGTGGCAAATATATTGATCTCTTTAGATTTTTGAGAACCAAGTCTCATTGCAAAACTGCCTTTTATTTACCATTCCACAGGGATAGAATAATGTTTGTCCTGATTTTCACGGTAAATCAATACGGTTAGGTAGTAAAAAGAACAAAACTCCAAATCTCAAGTTCCCAATAACTCAGAAAACAATGAATTCTAGACAGACTCTACTGTGATATATCGGCTTTCATAGAGTCACAGAATTATAGGACTGAAAAATCTTAAAATCGGCTCTTGAAGTTACTTAAAAACTATTGAGGATATTGGACTTTTAACAAATTGGTCCTGGTGTTGGCAGCAGACATAGGGCTCTTACCAGATTGTTGATGACACTGAATTTTTGTATGTTATTTGGATTTACACTCAACAAGCTGAATAAACCCCTTGGGAGCTACCCCAAATAGACTCCACCAGTGTGTGAGTGAAGAAATTAATGTTTATTCAAAGATATACCACAGGGATATATACCAAGTTAATGTAGTATGTTACTCATTATTTTGGATTTAATATGTCCTGACAAGTGAAGATGTTCAAGCCTTGAGATACACATTAGTGCCTTAAGACACCAAACATGATATAAGTCACCTTATTTAATGCCCACAGCCCATGTTGGGTGATAATTAATCCCATGAAACTTGAATCATTATCTACCACATCACCATAGTTTTGTAAGTCATTTTCCCATTATCACTTAAAAATTCTTTCAAATTCTGCAGCTCTTGTTTCATTTTCTATCCCCTCCTAAAAAAACGAAATGTGTAAGAACTTAATTATTACTTTTATTTTTGGTGCTCATGCTGTGACCTTTTAGGTCAGACTAACAGTTTTTTTCTTGGATGACCTTTATAATCAAAATTGCTTGCATGAAGTAAATGAAATAGCACCTCTTTGTAAATATATCCTGATGTCTGAGTATTTGAATAAGATTCCAGACTCTTTCAAGATTGTTTTTGGTAGAAATAACCAGATGTAATGAAACCAACTAAAAGTGACTATGACAGCAAATGTGTGTACCCTGTGTGCTAGAGACAACAATAAGCACAACTTGGTGCCCATTCCTGGTCCTGAGGAGATCACATTTCAGGAGAGATGTACCTATGTTCAATTAAGCAAACATGTATCCTGAATGGCAGGCTGAGAGAGGGAAAGTCATTAACTCCTCGGAAGCAAGTAGTTAAGTTGCTTAAGTTAAGGATGCTTCTGCTACAAGATGAAACAAGAAGAGGAGTGTTCCCAGTGCTCTGAATGATATGTCACCAGATCTCTGGCTGGATTCTCTATCACACATGGTGCTGGCACCCATCAGAGAGAGGAGAATTTTGTGCTGTAGTTATTAGAATTCAATGTTTCTTTTCCTCTTCAGTATGCAAGCCTCCCTAAGGTCCTTGCCAAATCACAAAACCCTCCATGTCAAATATGCATCAATGGTAGACTCTGGTTGGAAGCGTTTCCATTCACAGTTACTCCTGCTAAGCCCTGTGGTGTTACTGAGTTACAGAGAATTTAAAGCACCCTCCCCAAAATCTGTTCTTTTTCTATTACTCAGAGCAATCTGCAGCCTGACTGAACTGATTGATTTCTGGAATCATGACCAGAGTTTTTGTTGCTTTGGTTATGCATACTAATGGCTGATACAGAAGTTTTCAACAAAGAATTTTTAAATGGTCTCCAGAAAGGCACATAAGACACAACAGCATGAACTAAATCATAAAACTGAGTGGAAAAAAAAAACTATTTTATTAATTATGTTAATGAATACTTACAAAACATTTAGGATTATGTTTTCTTGTTCTGAGTATGCTCTTGAGATTGGTTTTTCAATTAAATTATCATCATTTGAGCAAGAAGTCATCAAATAATGTAAGTGTTCCATGACAGCAGAGGAGCTGAACCCCTGATGGGGAACTTTTAGACATTGTACTCTTGCTGCAAGTGTATGATACCACGTCTCTTATAATGTACAGAAGAGTGCCTGCTTATTGCAGAGATGCACATCTTGTGATCTGTCAGTTCTCTTGTGTAAAATACACCATCATTTCTAACCTTTAAAAATATTTTCTTTGAAATTTATATCCTATCCAATTCCAAAACGATGAGGCAACCTATAATTAAAAAAAAAAAAAAATAGCTGAGATGGAAAATAAATTGCATAAGTGGAATTCCTTGAATGACCCAAAAGAAATTAGAGTCCCAGACCTAAACTAAGAAACATCTATTTGACTCTCATAGATTTTTCTCTTCAAATAACTTAAATCCTCTCGATCACCCTGTTTCTCTTTGCTTAACTTTCAAGGTTTCGATCTAATCATATAGCCTGCCATGACAATTTAAGCCTTCTTTGATTTCTGAGTTCCCCTAGCCTTACTTTCTTTACCCTCATCTGCACTGCACAATTCACTAGTGCATATATATTATCTTGTTCCCAGTTTTGTTCTCTTTTTACATAAAAATTAAGAGGGAACTGTGTCTTATACTTTCTTGTACTATCATGATGCTTAACACAATGCTAAGCATGCAGCTTTGTTCAGAAGTTGTTTGGAAGTTAACAAGCTGTAAAATTTAGCTTGTTTTCATGCATTTAGTTATCTGGTCTATTATATCAAAGCAGATTAGAAGCAGCCACAAGAGAAAAGCTCTGAGAGTTAACAGAGTAAAGACTAGATTAAATGGGATCAGCTAGTCAAAGCAGTACAACTGCTAACCCAAAAATAGACTGGGGTCATTCAGTGACTGAGCACATTAATTGCAAAATGTTAAATGTCTCTGAGAATGTAATGAAAATATTGAATTATTCATCTAGATTTCAAGTTCAACAACTGTCTAATAATTACTATGTACCAAGAATTATGCTAGAACAGAAGTTTACAAAGGTCGTCATGGTAGCTGCATCATCTCATGACATATTAGCAGAGAAGGATGTATTATATTGTCTTAAAAGCAAAGGAGTAAAAACTATGCCAGATATAAACCACTTATGGAAGGACAGATAGAAGATACTCTCTTAACAATGTTAGGTCACAAAGGGATTCTTGATGTATTGTCTTTCCTTGATGATTCAGAAATCATGAAAATGCAGTAGTTGTTATTGTTTAATAAGGCATTATCATCCCTAAAAGTAAATTTAAAAGAGAGCTTAGAAGGAAAAAGAACCAAAACTGCTTCAGGTTTTGGGATGTTCATTATAGGCATGATTTGGGGTAGAAGTGAAAAGTTCCTAAGCACAGTATGGGCACTGAAAAGTAAGTTTGTGAGCTGTGATACTAAACCGTGTGACAAAGATCCATCACTCACAAAACACAAACAATTACCTAACAAAAGAAAAACATTTCACAGCAAGGAACTGAGCAATTTATAGCAATTAATGCAGATTACACCTCGTGACCAAGAAATATTACCCAAGCTGAAGTATAATTACACAAACCATCTGCATGTCATTTAAGAGGAGCACAAAATAGAAAATCTATTCTCCCAAGGGATTCATGAATCTTCCTTCAAGAATTAGATTTACACCTATGATTAAATTTTTAAAAAACAATCTTCACTGAATTATGGTGTGATCTTTAGTTATAGCTGATATCCGAATAAATTAATGATTTAAACTCAAATGATACTTTAATTTTAATTGATGATTCCACAGTTCACCTAAAACCCAAAAGTTCATCTATGGTCATTGTATTTCTTGAAGCATCAACTATAAAATGTTCATAAGTAGAATTCTGCTTATGATACATGGACTCAAGCAAGCAGAGCTCAAACTAGGTCTTCGTGAGCTTTAATAACTAGATAAAATTTTAGTTGGTCTATCCCAAAACTAGCTTTTGCTAGTCACCAAGGAACAAGAACTATTTTTATAAATTTACTTTTCTATTTGGAATTGCATTTGAAATACTGGCTTGCAAACCGTGCACTCAAGATTATAGAGAGCCATCTGTGGACTGTATGTGGACTATTAGCATCGCATCCAGTGAGGGGATAGGTTTGGCATTGGGAACTCCTGTGGCATCTCCACAGGGATAGACCCCCTGATGCAGGTGAACTTCCCCCTCAGCTCTGCCAAAGATCCTACACAGCACGGGAGATGGGATGATCTGCTGTAGCAACACAGGCCCTCTGAAATGGGCGTGACCTGCCAAGATGCCAATCAACCTGCTGCCTGCAAGACATCATCAAATAAGACTCTGCCCTTGAAACTATTAGTCTGTCATTGTCTTTTGTTCTTTACAAATTGTTTTAGACTTTAATTTCTCAGGTGGCTTACATCCTCCACGGCAGGAAGAAGAACCCCTCAAGGAGATGCTGGCCGTCTCCCCATACAAGATGTAAGCACTATCTGCATTTTATTTATTTATTTATTTTAAATTTATTTTTAGTTGTAGGTGGACAGAATATCTTTATTTTATTTTTTATGTGGTGCTGAGGATCGAACCCAGTGCCTCATGTGTGCTAGGCAAGAACGCTACCACTGCGCCATAACCCCAGCCCCCACTATCTGCATTTTAAATCCTTCAGAACATCACAAGTTTTCACTTCTACCATATCTTAACTTCATATCAGGGCTAAGAAACACCATTCATGGTGCCAAAAGAGACCTTGTATCAGAGTTCCCTTACTGTTCCAGCACAGATGCAAATAAACCCCCAATACTCAAACCCATCAGCATCAAGAAATCTTTGAAGAAAATTAGGTAACATTCAGGGAATACACTGATAATCATTCAGGAAACTGAAGGTTACATTTAAAATGATTTGATCAGCCTCAGCCTACAGAGAAAATAGATGGGGAGAGACAACTGAAAATCATTCCCTTATCCATTCAAAAGTTATTGATTGTTCACCTGCTGTGCCAGTCCCCACTCTAAGTGCTGGGATGCAGGAGCAAAGGTAGATAAGGGCCTGGACCCATGGACTTTACATTCTACCAGAGGAGTCAACCAATACTTAGATAAATAAATCAATACTTTCAGACAATGGCAAGGAATATAAAGAAAACAAAACAGATAATACGACTAACGATTAAGAAAAGAGAGTCTAAGAGATAATGTGCCAAAATAGAAGTAACAAGAGTAGCCAAATAGAGAATTCCAAAAGGAAAATACAAAGACCATTCCAGGCTGACATGCATGAGGCACAGACTGGAATCTTGCTGGATGCTGCCAAGATGTAGCTCCAGCCTGCATAAGGACACAAGGAGAGTCTAGGGTGGGATTGTTGACTTCATCTCTCATTATCTGCATTATGTGGGAGAGTTTAGCCAATTTAACATACTCATTTATACAATGCAAAAGTGTGGCAGTAACATCTAATTTCTAAGTTTATAGTCAATGTTAATTAATATAAACAAAGCGCTTAGTATATATTAAATGTTCAATAAATATCAATTGTCTCCTCACTGAGAATTTACATAATAGGGACTAAAAAGAAATATCAGGTCTAATTATAAGAACTCATTCTAGAGCATAACTGACACTTATGCAACATTCTTGTAATCCCTCAGAAAAGATGTATCATCTTCCATTTATGACAGCGAAAACTAAAACTCAAAGATAGCCAGTAACATTTCTAAGATGGCTTTGCCTTGTATGCGAGCTTGAAGTTGGGATCTTATCTCATTTGAAGATTTCTGGCAATACTGTACTGTTTACTAATCATATCTGTGTTAAATAAACACATCAATAATGGCATTGGATAAAAGGTAACAGTTTTTCATGAAGTAAGGCAAAGGGAAGCTATGGGAATTCCAAGTGTGTGTAGAGCACAGCGCCCATGTATAGAGGTCAAGGACAAGCCTAATAAAGCCAGAAACAAGCCCAGCACTGTGGAATACTATGTGTTAGCCTGCAACCCTAGATTAATTTCTTCTAAAAATTCACATTCTCATCTCTTAACACTTACGCAGAGTTAGTAACACTGACAGCAGCAAAATGTGCCAATGTTTAAATAAGATAAAATATGTAACATACCTAGCACACTACCTGACATATGTTAAGTGCTCAATAATTGGCTAATCATATTATTAGAAGGTCATTTTTCATTTGCTAGAAGATTTATCAATTTATTTAAATGTTAATTTAAAAAGAATACCTTTTCAGAATATCACAAATCATAGTTTTTCATTTTTGCACAGCAATATCGTGCTCACAAAAGTATCCCATATTCAAGATAAATAAAACACCCTGATTCCTTTTTAAAAATTACATTAAGATGTACTAGTCCACATGACATAAGGAAGGAGACAAAGGTCATATATGTTTATAGTTGATAGTTTCTTCATAGGAGAGAAGCCCATGACTTATATAGATGACTGTCATGTAAAACTCATATCTGCTAAGGATGCCTAGCATTGAAGTCACAAGGTTAATATGACAAAGTGGAGTGGACATTATTGATCATGGGGTCCTATGGAATAGCTCAAAAAATTCTTTCAACAGATCTTTTTTTAATAATGTGCCAGACCTTTTGACAGAATGGGCATTTTATGGCTTTTGACCTCAATTCTGAGTAGCCTGCAAAAATTGTAAGAATGATCTGTTTTCAAATGCATCTTGTAAGTAATTAAACACATGCCAGTCAATAAGCATATCACTTCTTACCAATGCATAGCATTTTATTTTATTTGTACTCATAACAACCCAATGAGATGGCATAACAAGGATTAAAATTACTACTATATAGATTAGAAAGTAACAGCAGGACCAGGATTTGACCTCTCTATTCTCTACCACATCATGATACACATTTCTTCATGTGACAGTCTTGAAAATGTTTTTTGCTATTCAGAAGAGACTGGCTCTTTATTATACCATATTTTATTAAAGTGACCATTTGTTAAAAAAATAAAAATACCCTACTTCATTATGTATAGGTGTGTCCTTGTTAATCTTGAAGTCCTAGACTCAGTTCTAGTGTGGTAAACTATAAAGTTATTTACTTTAAAAACGTACATTTATACAGAAATGTACCTACATATAATAAATATCCACATATATGCACACATACAGACTTACATATGTACCCATGAGTGTATATATGTGTGTGTACCATATGCACTCTCATTAGCCTGTGTTTAATAATATTAAATTATCATGTCCTTAGTTTATGGACTGTGCATTATTTATACATGAATAAAAGAGTTTTCTATACTGTTATAGGTAATTTAATACAATTGACTAGGACAGCTTCTTGGATATTAAGAATATCTCATATATATGGAGAGATTTTATGAATCATTTTTTTGAAATTTTTGAGATTTTATGAACTCATACAAGAGTTTAGGCATCTCATGGGTGTAACTTTATTAATATTTTTTAAATTATCACTATAGCCAGAGGAGTGTTCTAGGATATTTCTTCAAATTCAACATTTACCTCAAACTCTGGAAAATAATGATCTACTAAAGGTATATATTAACACATATAAATATGAGAAGCCTACACAAATGATATAGGAAAATAAATATGTGGGAATAAATTAGCTGTAAAACTACATTCTTACCAACTTTTAAGGCAAAATACCAGAATTATGTAACCTTTGACAATAAACTCCTGGAGTAACAGATTGTGAATCTTAATTAAAAGAGAAAAAAAAAGAAAGTATTTTCCCAAAGTCCTCATAAAAGCAGAGTGTGCTACACTTAACAATATTTATATCAAATTAGCATTGGAACCATGTGTCTAACCCAATCCAAAATGCCAATTAAGGGGAAATAGGAAGGCAATAATGATTCCACAGTCAACATCAAAATATATGTAACAACCCAACAGAAATGTGCAATAGCTAAAATGTGCACAAAATTTTAGTTATATCCACACTAAGTGCAAAACCATTATCATTGCTCGAAATCAGATGTATGTTCAGTATGATATGAGTGACAGTCTACGAGCTTATATGTTTACACATTGACCCTACCAGCTATTGCCAAATAATGGGGCCTGTTTCTAAATATGCAGCTTTGTGTTAGGAATAGTATTAAGAATACTAACCACATTAGTTTTTTTTTTTTTCCTTCAGTATTTACAAAGCCTTCTGGCTTTATACAGTCACAGACATAAAACAGTATGTTCCATCAACTCAGCATCTTCCTTTGCCAATTTTCATAAAGGGCTTTAATGATAATTTACTTTGAACAGTAGGACTATATAGAAGTGGCTATGCTTGCTTTTATAATTCCTTTAGTCAGTGCTAATATCTTGCCTTAATAAATGAAAATGGAAATATCTAGGTTTCTCCTTTCTTCATTGTTTTCACTTATAAAATGAAATAAGAGGAAACTAGAGATAAATCTTTCACTTATTTAATTATTTATACCATAGTTTTCATGTTGAACATGCTGTGATAAACATGGAGAAGATATTTTAAGTGTCTTTACAATTTTCTGCTTTGTAAAGTCAGTCTCCCTTTCTGTGACTAGTTTACTACCTAACTAAAAACACACACTTTTAATACACACATACACATACTCACACACGTGCACACATATACACATATGTGCACACATACACATGTATATACCAGTTGAACAAATGACTTCTTTTTATTTTAACTTATATATAATAATTGTGAATATTTATGGGGTATAGTGTAATAATTTGATATATGTATACAATGTGCAATGATCATATCAGAGAAATTAACATTTTCATCTCCTGATACATTTATCATTTCTTCATTATGAGAAACTTGGACCTCTTCTCAACTGACTTCTTGAGAGGTGATTTTGATCAAATGTTCTCTAAGAATTTCATTTAAATTTCTTTGTCAGACAGATGAGAATGAAATATGAAAGTGGGAGAGAAAAATTTAATTTAATTCAGTTGAGGTTTCCTCTGGCTAATCTAGTCCTTGTCCTTGTGATACTCTGTGAAGAAAGGATAGCAGGGTATGGAAGAAGAAAAGCACTTCATCTTGGGAAATAAAGGAAATATTACAATTTTTTAAACAGAAGAGAAAATGAAATGTAAATATCAGGGGGTTTTCCATTGTTAAATTTGAAATTAATTTTAAAAGAGTTTTCTAAGATTAAACTGATCATATCTTTTCATCATCACATTCCCATATCCTTAGGCCATGTGATTTAGGGATTAGTCCAGTGTTTCGCTGATTAGTTTGAGATCTTCCATATCAAAAAGAAGCTCCAAATTTTGTAAGACATTTTTAAGGGAACCATTTAGGTGAGTTAAACCTCAGTAAATGGGGCTTCTTGAGAATGTTGTTTATGACTAAAGATTTAAAGATTTTGGGTCTTTCAAACTCCTTTTTGTGTGTAATTTTTTCTAATATCTACTTAAGATTTCCTTGCCTTTACTTTCGGTTAAGAAGTGCTTCTTTCTCTGCGTTCTCTCTTATGTTCATCTGTTAGGGCTGCTGCAACAGGATATGTTAAAATGGGTGACTTATAAACAGCAGAAAAGTACTTCTTATAGTTGTGAAGGCTGAGAAGTCCAAGGTCAAAGTGATGACAGACTTGCTGTCCCCTGAAGACTCACTTTTGGTTCATAGATGGCACCTTCTCACCAAACCCTCACCTGATGAAAAGGGGCAGGTAGCTCTCCGGTATCTCTCTAGTAAGGACACTGATCCAATTCATAAGAGCCCTTGGGACATTCGCCTTCCAGTGGCCTCATTTTCTGACACCATCACCTTGTGGTTTTGTGTTTCAACATATGACTGTTGGGTAACACAGACATTCCAGCCTCAGCACTGCTACTTTTTACTGCTAGCACTCTTCCTTCTCCCTCCTTTTTATGAGTAGCTTTCTGTCTTCTTAGGTGAAGATCCAAAACAAACTGATAGAAGTACAGATATCAGATCATATGAAAGCAGAATAATTTCTCCACTTAAAGTTCAAGAGATCACATGCAAAGATACTGTAATTGTTCTTTTGAATGTTTAGAATGTGTTTATTTATTTGTTGTTTTTTTGTTTATTTATTTGCTTTCTTTCTGGTCTCCCAACATATTTTAGTTTGGAGGAATAATAACTGCATAGAAAAAGGTTTTGAAGCTATTAAATAAAAAATCAGATAAGCAACAATAATCTTCCAAATGGATAAGGGCAAAGAAATGAATGAGATTGGATAGCTACTGCCCAATAAAAATATATCTTTATAAAAACGTACTGCTCACCACTAAGAGGGCTTCCTTAGACCCCTAGAATAAGAAAGTCATTGAGAGGTTTGATGTCTTGAGACACAGACCCTCAAAATGTTGCCCTTAGGATCCTATATTCAAATATTTATCAATGGACTCTAGCACCTAAACTGTACTACCAAGCAAGAGGTAGATGTATGTGATGGAGGTATATTGTTTCTCCTGACATGAAATGTTGGAGCTTTAAGGCTCCAGGTAATCCAGAGAAAGGTGATATAAACCCTGCTTCATTCCATCACTCTCTTGCTAGCTTTCACCTGTCCCCTCACTGTCTGGCTTACAGAGCAGATCTAAACCATGCCTGGGGCTTTCTGGCAGCTCAATGCACACTCTGTCCTGGACCCATAGCAGAGCTGGAGCTAGAAATTAGATTTCCTCATCCCAGTTTACTTATTTACCTACTACAAAACAACGTGGTAATTCTGGCAACATTTAAACTAGTAAGTCATCATGACCTGTGGATAACTACTAGCACTAAATGTATGCCGTGCATCTCCTCAGGTCTCTCCCAGCTACAGTGGCTGCTCTGCAGCAGTACAGACTCTACATGCCATCCCTCCAGGACAGAGGATCAACAGATAGAAAAAAAGAAAACGTGTTCATCTTAAGAAGACTTCAAAGACAGAATATCCAAATGTTGAGATATCAGATTAATATCTACATCGCTCTCCTAATTTTCTGTCCAGCTAAGAGATGCTGAATGTAAACACAGGAGGACATCACTGATTAAACACTATGAAGAGTTAAAGAGGAAACCACAGCAAAATATGAATATGCTAACATAAAATGGTTGTTTTGATGGAATATTTTTAAGGGTAAATCTAGATTTGTTCTTTAAGAAATAATCTCATATGTCTCTCTAAGAAACAAATAACTTGATCCTTGAAATATTTGTCAAAATCAAGTCTGTGCAGACTATTTTTATCATAAATACTCTCATATTTGACAGTTATTTCAATGCAATTCTGATTTTAAAACACTGTGATAGAGATATTTCATTTTACTTTTAAAGCAAATCTTCAAAAAGTGTCATGATTTAATAAGAAATGGGAAATCACAAAACATGGTATCAGTATTTATCTTCTAAATAAAATTTCAGATTCCTTAGTTTCCATAACAAATGAAGTAAATTGCAAAATTAGTACACATAAGTAATATATAATTCTGTATCACGCTTTTGTAATACCTTAAAAAATTCAATACAAATTTGCCACTGCCAAATTTAAAAACAAAAGATCTTCAAGTTCAAATCTGACATTTCAGAAGAAAACAGGATGGAGTATTGAGGTTATGTCATCTTCTTATCTCATTTGCACTAATATTACTATTCCCAAACATCCTTTAGCCCAAACCCAGAAACTCTGGCTAATATACAGAATTACAAATAGAATAAAATCCAGGTAGCTGACAGAATGCCCCCATATGAAATATCCTAATTTTTTTCAAAGGTCTTTGTATAAGTTTTGCAATCTAGATTTCTTTTGGGAACAGCAAAGATACTGCTAACGCCTTATTACCTTCAATCTTTGCATGCTATCAAGAACAATTAAAGTACCAGACTCAAAGTTTAGATGTCTACTTTATAAAAACTAAAAATGAAAGACGCCTATTTGGTTAGAATTCTCCCACAGTGTGAGACACAGCCCATAAACAGGACTAATTCATTCAGTTATAAAGTTACAAAGCAAAAAATTTTAAAGGGAAGTTATAAATAAGTTATAAAGCAAAAATTTTTAAAGGGAAGAAAAAGTTGTCTTCTGGATTGCTAGACTGGCTCACGTGCAATATTGTAAAGAGGGAAAAGCTCACTCTTTTTGGTAATTGGAACTCAAAGACCACATCCCATGTTGTTCAATACAGATTTCTTGATTGTCATCTCAAGAAATATTGCAATATAATTATTTTTAATTGCCAATTCACATATCTTAAGCAAAGAATATATAAGGCTCCCCAGAAGTACTGTTCTACAGCAGGGGTTTAATACATCAATGCAGGCATTAGTGAATGGGGGCTTTTGTCAATATTTCATTTGCACATCACCCACAACACACCACCACCACTTAGAATTTATAAAGGCCTTTTATTTGCAAAGTGCTTTATAATAATTAATCCTCAGCATATTCATTTGTGGGGGATATGAGTAATAGATTATAAAACCAAGAATTTCAAGCAAGAAATGGTTTAGAGAAAACCAAAAAGGACTCACTGTTTTGAGACTGAAATAGAATCTGTAGCATCCCCCAAATTAGCAGTGCTGTTTTGCCATGGTTCACATGTCTTTTAGGCATTGATAGGAGAATCACACTGTTCTCTTTGTGCTCACTGCATTTCTTAAAAGCTCACGTCTATAATTCCATAAGTGTTAGATTTTTAAGAGCCACTGACATTTTTGCATACATTCCCAATAAAGAGTAGAATCTCAAACTTTCTGGACATATATTCTGTAACAGTGAGAGAAAATTGGTAACTGTTACTAAAATCTTGCACCAATGATACTTTTGTGCTGGCGGGCACAGGTTCGTCACTGTCTTCTCAAGACTGAACACAGTCCATGGCACACAATGGCTGTCATCATTCCAAAGATCATTATTGAATAAAGAACTAATGTTCTCTTAGCTTCATTCACTCCTTCATTCATGCAGTCAATCATTACTTGCTGAGTTCTGCTATTTGCAAGGCATCACATAGTTTAGGAAGAAGAAAAGAAAAAAATATAGCTGTTCCCTTGATCTCATAGAGTTTATAAACAATGAGGGACACAGGTAAATAAAAAATGAAGATTAAGTACAATAATGGGGGCAGGAGTACAAAGAAAGCAACAAATATTTCTAATGGTGAGGATTCAAAACAATGCTCCATAAAGATGTAGTTTTCATTTGGGTTTTTGGATAAGCTGGTTCCAATACACAGAAAAATTTGGGGAAGGATATTGTAGAAAAGTCCAAGATGTAGAGACAGCTTCCCTGCTCTACCAATTTGGGAAAATTTGTAGCTGAAATTATATCACTTTTGACTACACCCTGCTAATTCTAACTCCATTCAGTTTCTGAGAAATTCTGGGTGAAAATGGCTTGTGATTACCATACAAATTGGTTGTATGTAAATGTGTGCTTCTACAGTGCTTGAGGATATAGTGTATTCTTTCATGTCTTTTAAATATTCCTAGGACTGTTTGCCCTCCTAATGTATATTATATTTTAGAAAATGGGATAATGTTAGTCTTTTTTGAATAAAGACTAAAAGAGCAGGAACATAGCATGCCATAATTGCTTGTAGAGAAACATATAATAAATCTACAGGAAATCCTCAAATATCTGTTGTATGTACATGTTGTTCTAGGCATTCTGTGGGACATGGTGTATTCTTAAAGGGATGTCTTAGCAGTACTGACACTGCAAATGCTCAACGATTCTGCTCAAATTCAACACTCTCTGATAAGTTCACAATTTCAGGAGAGTAGGGTGACACCCAACTAGAAGGAGAATAAATGGAACACCCAGGAAATCTTAGACAGGAACCCTTGTGCAACGTGCAAGACACAGAGCACTGAGCCGGCATGGGAACATGTCTTCCAGCTACAAGATCAAGATTCTTTCCATAGAGACACTGATCCAACTAGGTACTTCTTCATGAGAAGGACTTAATTTCAGTAGGAATCACAAAGCTGTTTATTTTTCTTCCAAGTGCTCATTGCTCCACCTTTCCCATTGGGGCCCATTTTTCTCTATGATTTGTGTTTCATCTCCCAAAAAGCCCAACAGAAACTCCAGCAAAGCCCAGAGGAGCGTATGCAATTAGCTCTGCCACCCCAGGGATTGCTAGGGAAGACACTAGTAGCTAAGAGCACTGGTAGACTGGGCACACTCATTGGGAAATCTTACCTATTGTATCACATGACAGTTGTCCTCCTGGTGCTTGCCAGCACTAGTACTTACTAAATTATAATGATCCACTTTAATTTCAATAAACACAGGTATAACTGACTTTAAAACCAATTTGTATGTTTGCTGGAACACACCTCTCACTAGGGGTTGATTATCAAAAGTTAAAGTCTAACAGTGGAGTGGTTTGTAAGAGATCTTATAGATTACCTTAATTCTAAGTTTAAACATACCTGTTGGCCCCGTATCACAATCCTGAGCTACCAATCTCCTACCTTCCAACTGCCTGAGGTGGGTGGAAGAAGACAATTTTGGTCAAACCAGGTCTGTCATAAAAAAAAGTCATGAGAAGCAAGAGTGCAGAGCTGTAGATAATTATGTATCACTATAATCCATTTTCTTCATCATTTTATGTATTTTCTATTTTACATTAAAAATTGTTATTCTGAAAAGGAAATCCATAGGCTTCTTAAGACTGCTAATGTTTGCTAACGGCATATAAAGGTTCAAAACTCTTAAGTTATTATAAATCAGTTAATGTGAGAGGAAGCCAAATGTATGGGACCATAAGGAGGAGAGAAGTCACTACTTACAGAAGAAACAGGAAAAGGTATTGAAAGAAAAACAAAACACGTAATAAAGCTAAAAATTTACTGTGAAAAGCTGGACAAGAAAAAAGAGTCTATGATGTCAGGAAGGGATTAGTTTAAGAGAGAGAATCACTGAGCATGGAGTCAAATATTTCCAAGACAAGCTTCACAGACCTGAGTGCTCTTTTTATCTTGCAAGTAGGGTCTTAAAGAAACAAATAGTCACTAGGCAAAGATAGAGAAGAGCTAGTAATTATTGCTTAATTAATTAATCAAGTAATCTATTAAGTGAAAATTTATTGAGCACCTATTATGGGTAGGTATTGTATGCATGGTGACAGATGTCCACTGATACATAACACCAGAAATGGTCTCTGATCTTGTGCAACTGAGTCCACTTCTAGAAACAGATTAAGTGAATAAAAGTTCAAAACAAAAAACAAAAATAAATAAATAAATAAATAAATAAATAAATAGTGATGATAAGCACTATGGAAGAAAAGAGCAAAGTGGTAAAGAAGGCACAAACAGCCTAGCAGCGGGAAAACTGAAGCTCTGACCTGTCAGGTGAGCAGGAGAAGTGCTGCACAAGGGAACAGCGCCTGGTGAATTAGCAGGCGCCTATTGGGATATACCATTCTCCCCATCCCCAAACATTTCAATTCAGGTTCAGAAGTCTCAGAAAGGGGCTAGTGCTGCTTAGTGTTTTAAATTGTTAAGGACAGGTAAGGAAGAAGGCAGTAAAGAAACAAGGCTGAAGAGGCAAGTTTTTGCTTCCTAGTCCTTTGACTGTAGGCTGAGCAACCCTTCTTTCCTTGAGTCTCCAAACTAGGGCCATTTGTTCTCTTTTATCTCCTTTGGAGTAAAGAGAATGTGAGGATGTGATGAAGAAAATATGAGAAACCCTAATTCCTTTCAATATTTGCTGAGAATAGGCTCCAAAATTAGGAAATGCTCAAATACCTCCAAATATAGGTAGTTAATATAGGTAGTTAATATAGTTCAGGGACCAGAGGTATAATCATGACTTTGTTGTTGTTGGTTTATTTATTTTTGCTGTTAAGGCTGGCATTTGAAACTCCTGGACCTGAATTGAGGTGCCAAAGTTAAGAATACATTATAATATGCACTTAACTAAGTCACTAACCTGCTTGGGACTAGTGTGAAGGGCATAAGGGAGTGGTGTTCCCTAGGGTCAGACATCCTACCAGATGACAGGAATTTGAAACTATGTAAAATATATTCCTTGAACCTCAGACATTCAACAGCTTCATAATGGAAATGGGCATGCAGAAAACAGTGACTATAAAGATGGTTTATCATCATAAGTCCCAAATAGGAACATAAATGAAGTATTTTGAGGACACTAAAAAGGAAGTAAATAAGTGCTGGTGATAGACATGCATGTGGAAAATTTTGCCACAAGTCCTGCATGTGAGTCTTATCTTAAAGAGTGAAGAGGAGTTAGCCAAACAGGGTGCAAAAAATTCCAGGCAGACAGATCATGATATGTAAAGGCAAGAAGAGAAAGAATGAACATAATGCTTTTCCTTCCCCAGCATCTATTTCAGTCACACTGCAGATAAACAGGATTTTAAACATGGGAAGCCGTCCAAATCGAACAATTCTCATTCTTTCATCAAAATCCTAAAGGGAACATTTTTAAATCTCTTTTGTAATTGCCAGGAAAATGATGTGTGCCCAGCATCCTTATTTAGAAGAATTCATCCTTTTTTTTTTTTTTAATGGAACAATGTATAACTTTCCAACTATAGCTGGAACCAAATTCTGCATTTCAGATGTTAATTAGAATTTACTTATTCTTTTTCAAGGTGCATGAATATGTCCTGTCAGCAATGAAACACATTTAAGTAAGGATGCAGAGGAAATATGATAATAATGGACATCACAAAAAGCAATGAAATGCATCAAAATCAGAAATTCTGTCAGCCTAGTTGACAAAAACATCGATTTGAAGGATGTCCTTGCCAGGTTAGGACACATTCCTTTTCTAGCTACTGTCAACCTGGGCTCAGCTCCACTCAGAAGCGCCTGCTTGGCTGGCAGCTGCTGAGAGTAGGCAACTCCTCCTAGCAACAGATGGAGCCAATCAAAAGCAAGCAGCAGTGATCCTCACTGTTAAGTGCAGTGACATCTCATTTATCTGGCAACTCCAGTGAAGACTATATAATGTATAAGATAATTACCAAGAAACTGTAATTTGCATTCTTTTGCCCCAGAAACTATTAGGTTTTAGCCAATTTGATTGGAAATTTGCCTAAAATTAGACATGTGTATGCATGGTTAAAATATGAAGAGATATCAGAACATCTTGGTACTTAAGTGAATAAATAGACCAGAAACTATTTAATTTTATCATTACTACCTATGTTCTTAGGAATATTAATTTCCCTGAGTCTTAATTTTTTCATCCTTTGAAGAGATAAATACATATGCCTGACATAACATATCTCATAGGGGATACTGTGTACAGATATAAAAGCCCTTTGCAACTGATAGGCACCACATATATAAATAACAATTGACATTTTCTTATTATTAGAGAAACAGTATTTGATGTATTTAATAGCTTCAGCTTCCATTGGGCAATCTTGGGTAAGTCACTTCATCTTTATTTTTTTATTGTCCAAAGTAGATACTGCTAGGACATAATTTAGAGATTGGCCATGAAGACTGGACAAATAAAATTACAAAGTCCAAATATGTATAAGCACTCAAAAATGTTAACTCATAGCTGGGCACAGTGGCTCACACCTGTAATCCCAGCACTTTGGGAGGCTGAGACAGGAGAATTGTGAGTTCAAAGCCAGCCTCAGCAACAGCGAGGCACTAAGCAACTCAGTGAGACCCTGTCTCTACATCAAACACAAAATAGGGCTGGGGATGTGGCTCAGTGGTCAAGCAACCCTGAGTTCAATTCCTGGTACCAAAAAAAAAAAAGTTAACTCATGTCATTGTTATCATTATCAATCCATCACTTAATACTGTGAGAGCCTATCGTGTTAAGTTGGACAGAGCTATTATTTCTATTAAGTGGCTCCAGAGCAGTGGGATGTAGAACTCCACGCACACAGGTTTTAGGGATCCTACATAATTATCTCTCAACCTTCTATAGCTTTTATTTTTTTAGAACTGGGGATTAAATCCTGGGGTACTTAACCACTGAGCCACATCCTTGGCCCTTTTTAATATTTGATTTAGAGTCATGGTCTCGCTGAGTTACTCAGTGCCTCCCTAAGTTGCTGAGGCTGGCTTTGAACTTGCAATCCTCCTACCTCAGCCTCCCAAACCAATGGGATTACAGGCATGTGCCTCTGCACCAGGCCCACTCGATAGCTTTCTAACACATGCATGCATGCTGGAGGTTAGCTTCACGCTTTCTACTTCTCCTGTTGGACGTTAAAAATCAACTTCACTTTCACTTGTTTCCTCTCCATGTAACCCCTCCATTAGTCCATGAAACTACCTGTTTCCTGTTCCACACAAAAACATAGGTTTGGAATTGTTCATAGTGTGCTTGATTAAGCAGTCCTGCCAAGCACATAGTTCCTCACAGGTCTGTGTAAACAGAGTATCTCCTTTCTGTCTTAACACCAATTGGTTCTCCTGCAATAGGAGCAAGGGAAGAGATTTCTATTATGGCAACTAGAGTAGGCAGCTTCTTTTTTTTTCATTCAACTCCATTTGTTTGTGGTAATGTTTAATATTAAAAAGTAGAATATATATTATTGCATAGTCCATAAAGTAACATGTCATAAAAACAGATTCTATAATAGAGTTTACAACAGTTTACGAAGGAATAATTTTACTTGACCCAAATCAGTAGGGATTATTGACATGAACTACACTTCTAGGATGAAATTTAAAAATACCCTCTCCATTCCATAATGGTTATTCCATATTCATAATTTGGGCAGATTCCACTCTGAATGTCTCCTTATGTACTGTCCGACCACCTTACTGGACTCTTAATTTCCCATGAAAGCAGATGTTTGCCTTACACACATCCAAACCATCCAGGTAGCTTTGCACACAGTATATCCAGAATGAGTGTCTATTAAACAAATATAAGTAAAAACAAAAAAGGAAGGAATGGAGGAGTGGGAAAGATAGAAGGATGGAAGAAAAACATGACAGATAAACAGAGAAGAGGGAGGAAGAAGAGAAAGAAGGATGGCAGGTCAGAAACGATATGATGTATGTGGGCAGGGTCTTGACTGACAATTTAACTAAAATCCTTGGGTGATTTTTCAGACAGAGTTGAACCTGTTGTAAGCACTCAAAACTGTCCCTGCTTGCCATGTTTGTAAATCTTCTCTTAATCCTTAAGTTGTTAGGCATCACTAAAGGGGACAAAAGAACAATGAAAGTTTAACAGACTCAATTTTCATAAATTGAAAAGGTTAAAAAAATGATTCTTAAGCAGAGATATAATTCCTTTGTTTGTAGGTTTTTACTTCCTTCCCAGAAGCACAGGTCACTTAGGCCTTTCTCTTTTCTACTCTAAGACCAACTCTGCCTCCCGGCCAGATTTCATACCACTCAGCTGTCATCTCCAGCTCTCGTGGCTTCAAAACACTGACACCATTCCTCCACACACCTTTAAGGAACTTGCCTTTATCTAATATAGCAATAATTGCACTGGGTCTGATAAACTCTGGGACTTTTATGTGGATCCAATGTCATGTGCATCCAATGTTCAAGACTACTTGAACATATAAAAACCAATGTACATAGAAGCACAAAAACACTTTCTGGATGCATATTTTTGTTTATATGATTTCAATCATGTGTTAACAGAAAAAAAAATAAGTTGGAAATTCTTGCACATCATCCACTACAGAAGCCTCAATCCACTGATTCCTGCCATTTTCATCAGGTACACAGGCAAACAGGCCTCAATCCCCAGTTCAGAGGTGATGCTTCCCAACAATGGAATATTATCAGAAGAGAAAAAAAGGGCATCATTTTTCTGAGTGGCATTATTATCACCACCAAGAAACTGGCCCAGGAAATCTCCTTAGTAGAAGTTGAGAATGAGATGTTTTCAGAAAGGATCCTCTATGCTGGGCTGGGGTTGTGGCTCAGTGGTAGAGCGCTTGCCTCGCATGCGTGAGTCACTGGGTTCGATCCTCAGCACCACATAAAAAATAAATAAATAAAATAAAGATATTGCGTCCATCTACAACTAAAAAAGAAAAAAGAAAAAAAAAAAAGGATCCTCTATGCTTATGTGGAGGAAGAGTGGAGTAGGTAGGATGGAGAGAAGAAGGAACAGGAAGCAGAGAAGTTGCTTCTGATGGAATTGTCAGGAATTATTGATTCAGCCTTTCTTTCAAAATGTAAAAATAAATGCAAGGCTTGGGGAAGTGACACAGAGAGGTCCATTGTGCAAGTGGACAGTTAGGTTTTTGCTGGATAGTGTACCAGTGTTACACTTCAAGAAAATGTTGAGCAAGTGAATGCAGAGGCAGTAATAAGCCAGCGCTAAAAAACAAAGGTCATACCATGACGATATGCAGCATGACAAGAGCTCTCCTGAGAGAAAGAATGAAGGAGAAGAAAACAGGTGGGGTGGAAGGGCTACAAACAGAGGAGACTAATTTGTTTCTACAGACCCAACATGATTTGTAGCTTTTTATGTGAAAATGAAGATGAAGTTGTTGAAGGTCTAGCCCCAGATAAACCTTTGGAGTTGAGAGACAAAAATATGCAAATGAAAGACAATTCAAACCTGAGTTATAAAGAAGAGAAACCACTGCAATTGGAAATAGAGGATTTTGGTCCTCTTATTAATATACATTCTTCTGAAATAAAAGATTTTCTTTTCTTTTTTTCTTTTTTGAAAATCAAAATCACTCCTAAATGAAAATTTTCTCATTAAAAATATTAAGGTTATTGTAAGGTTGTAGTGATAATGGAGCAAGTGAGAAAACAAAGCAGGGATTTGTTTGGAATGTGATGGGGACAATTCTATAAGAAGAAAATAGGGACTAACACAGGGAAACGTATTAGTAGAGGCAAAACACCCCAAAATAGCACAAAAAGTCCTTGTCAATTACAGAAAACCTTATGTAGCAGCATAAAATCCACTTCAGATTTGTAGAAATTACTACCAAGGAAAAGAAAGGTATTATAATGAGAACTCTACCAGAAACACCATTTTAGGTACCCTACGTTGTGGTTGTGCTTTGCAGGGATTTAGTTTAAGATGGATCCAATTTAAATGATCTGTTGAAACAGAACAGAGATCAAGGTCATTATTGGGTAGGTATAACATCAATGAAAAAAATATATTTTATGGGTTTATTATGTGTCCAAAAAATTAGGTATGTTAACATTGGAACCGATAAGGATGTTCATACAACTGTTTCCTTCAGGGAAAAAAATCAATGTCTTCAACTACAGCAATCTCAGAGAATTTTTTAAACATTATTTCTAATGGGCAAATGATTGAATTCTAATTCTCCAACACACTGTTATTGCCCAACTATGAATGGTTTTCTGATAGCTCTACAGTCAACAAAGGATTCTGAGAAAGGGCTAGCCCAAGGCAGAAACTAATAAAACATCATTTGCACAGATTATCTGACCTTTTAAAAGAGGTATATATAAATAAAATGAGCTCTGGATGATGAAAGGATTTTGAAAGTCGAAAAAGTAGGCATTAAAGCCAAGTGATTTATGTATTCCTCCACTTCCAAAATTTAGTGATTACTGTGTTTACTTTTTCATTTATTATAAATATTTAATAACTTAAAATGAGAAAAGTACTTTGAAAGAACTGTATCTGGTTAATACACTCATGGAAATCATGATCACATTATATAATATTTAAATGGATTCAATAAATATTTGAAAATGTGGGTGAAAATGTGAGAAATAATTTTTTTAAATATGTTTGAAGCCTTTACTATGTGTTAGGAATTGTTTTATGGGACAGAAGATGGATTTATACAGATAGATGTGGGTGTTGATAATGATCAAGATAGAGAATGGAGATAAAGATAGAAAAATGTATTTATTCTTCAAAACAACCAAAAGATTTCAACACTATCCACATCTCAGATTTTAGAACTCCAGATTTTAGAACTATGATAAAAAATAATAATAAAGAGAAGATGATCCTAACGATTTTATCTAATGTACACTTTAGGTAATAAAGTCCTCAATATTTGAGATGTTTCAGTAAAGACTGGACTCTAATTTTGGAGAATATAGGATGAGTATCCTTTATCTAAAATGCTTGGGAAAAGATGTGTTCTGGATTCTGGAATGTTTTGAATTTTGGAATATCTCCATACACATAATGATATATCTCGGAGAAAAGATCCAAGCCTAAACATGAAATTTCTTTATGTTTTTATGCACCTCATACTCATATTCTGAAGGCAACTGTATGCTTGCTTAACATGTATTAGAGAAATAACCACTGATTTAAACTAGCTGAACCCCACGATCACTTTTATTAACTGAGAGTATATAAAAATCAAGCCACAGAAGGCACGATGCTAGATAATACAGCCCAAAATGGTAGATTTGGAAGACCTGTCGAAAACATGATCAGAATTAAAATGAACAAACAACTGATTTATAGGAGAAGCATCTGGGTTGAGCTTAAGCAGTGCTCTGAGAATCTGATTTATAGAGATAGGTGTACTGAACTCCAGTGAAGTGGTCAAATACATAACAGTGCTCACAGAGTTATATTTATTGCCACACAAGATGAATCATGCTTCTTGGGGGGATGTTTTTTTCTGAAACTTCATTTTCCATTTTGGACTACTGGATCAGTCTCCCACAAGAGTTTGGAATGGCACCAATTACTTCCTTCTGCAATTTTTCATCTGTGACTTTGGCTGTGCAACTCCATTTTAAATTTTCACATGATGCATCTTAGATAGTGGGGACTCTGTCTATGTGTCTTTATTTTGTAAAAAATATGACAACAAAATATAGTCCATCTGTAAACAGAGATTTGAGATTAAGGACCAAGAAACACACATAGGAAATCTTAGAAAGTATATCCTATAATTTACTGCTCTCTGCTCCACATTTATATTTTACATTACAGTAATATGCTAAATTGCTACTGAATCATTAATTAGCAAAGATCATTAAAAGTTTTAAGAAAAATAATCAAAACCCCAATCATGTCTCACTGGCATAAAAATCAGGCAATAAAAGAACAGTCAAGTAAATTTTGAGTTAAAATCTGGAAACCAATTTGCAATGTTCCCAATCACATATTACCTGAGATATTACTGCAGAACTCAAAACTGATACCATTTGGCAGGTAAATGACCTTGGTAGATCTAATGGAAAAACAAACAACTTAAAGTGTTAAAACAAGTTCAAACCAAATAAGGTCTTTTAAACTGCTAAATCTACGTCAATTTATTTCATTTGAAAGAACATTGGGGGTAAAACTGCAGATACACAATTTTAAGGAATTAAGTTATGTGAATTTAAAATATTCTAGCTTTATCCAACAGAAACTGTCTTAGAGTGGACATTGGAAAATTAGTTCAAGATCTGGCACCTACTTTATTTCTGTCTACTTCACAGGAGTAGGAATTAAATTATTGGATAAAAATGCTTTGTAAACCAAAAAGTACAACGAAAATTTTATTATTTCCTTTATAAATATATCACTTGCTTTTTGTAAATTAAAGACTCAGCCTCAATTTTTTATGCAGGCACAACTCTCTTTATGAAAATCATGTCATTTTCATGCAAAAGTATAATCATAAATAAATCCAATAGATTATTAAAAATGAACACATAGCAAAGCAAGAGAAAAAAGTGCAAACTATGAACAGACTAAAAGAAAAGAAGGATAGATTATGATTTAGATTATACAGGGTAAAATCAAACCAGACACCTCAGCTTGTGTCACTTCTAATAAGATGAAAGTCCTCAGTACTCAACCTGATGTGGCTACCGTGAGGGCATTAAGCTTTCCCACATGTGGGAAGAATGATGGAAGCTAGAAACTGGTAACAGACAAAGCCATCACTAGTGTTAGATGTTGTTGGTGGGTAATGGTGTGGGGGAATTTGGAGGAAACTAATAGGTGGGAGTAAGAGTGTAAATCCAACAATAGCTTTGCTATTTAGGTGGTGAAATACAGAACAGCAAGGACCACAACATAAGGTGCCCTTCCAGTTTGCCAGTGTGGAGATTTGGAAGGAAAGAGAGAACAGAGTTCATGAAGGAAGAAGGATGTTCATTAAGAAGGAAAGAAGGAAGTTCATTAAGAAGGAGGATGAACAGAAATAAACACATCATTACATTTCCATTTAACCAAAAGAGATAATAAAGAAAATTTTCACATAAAAAACACACATACTGACATATTTTTTATCCTGTCAAGTGTTTTGACTTTTACAGGAAGGAAAAAGAAAGACCAATATTTATTGGGTGTTCATTACAGATTCCAGTGTATTACCTACTATTTTATTTAAATCCCTCTAATGAAATTATAAGCAGAATATAGTATCCAATTTAAAAAAAAAATAAAGAGGAACTCAGAGACATTAAGTCATCCAAACCCAAACAACAGCATAATTGAAATTAGAACCCAAGTATGACTATTTCTAGCACTGTCCTTGACAGCACACCAACTGCTTGAGCACAGTATGAGAAGCCTTAGGGCTGGTGCACCCCTACGGACCTCCAGCTGTCAAGCAGAGACCCACTGGCTCTAGTGGGAACCAATCATCGCAGTCACTTCAGGCAAAACTGCAGTCAGTCTTTTAACTTCCTTTCAACTCCGTACTTCTCAGTATTTTTTAGGCTATTTCTTTTATTCGTCTCTCTCTCTTTTTTTAAGTGGCCTGAACTAACTATACAAGGTTAACTATATACAGAATATTTTAAATGGTAAAATTTTTTGAGGATGAAATGTCATCCAGTTCAACAAGTGAAAGTAATGTTGATTGACCTTGCCACCTGGCCTTGAGTAACAGACATAATGAAGTCTATAATGAACACAGAAGAGCAATGGTAAAATAATTGTCACAATGCCAAGAGGTAAAAGCTAAATTAATAGCCACATATCATGAAATTGCCTTCTATTATGACTTCAGATGTGCATATTATGGCTAATGGTAAAGATGAAACAAACTAAATAGAAAGCAGTAGAAGACACATGTTGTCCTCAACTGTAAATTACTTCAGTTTAGAGATAATCTCAAGTCATTCTGTCAAAATATGCATACACTAAAAATAAATGTTTAATTATAGGAAGTATGCTTTCACAAATATTTCTATAAATACCCCGATGGACTTCAAACTTTAGCTAAAGTCTGATTTAAATGCTTATATTTAAAACTTATATTTAAAACTATTTCAATAATTTGAAATTTTCAAATATGTGTTAAGAAGTAGTAAGTTTGATGTTAAGGCACTAAAATGTACATTGCTAAATAGATCCATATATCCTATATCTGTTTTTTCATTAAATAGCCCTGAGGTGCAATTTTAAGGCATGAGATATTATAAAATACTTCATAATATATTTAAAAATTGAGCTAAAGAGAGAAAGCAAAGATATATGTTGTGATTTAAACATCTGCTCCAAATGTACCATCTCATTAACAGATATGTATACATTTTTATAACACTGACAATAAAAATTTAGAAGGCCAAGCTTAGTAGGTAAAGTTAAATACCAGCCCTAGGAAGTATTAACTTTATTAGAAAAACTTTTCTTTCATAATTAGTGTTTTGTGATCAAAATCATTAGTATTTATGGTTGTAAGATACAGCTTCACCATGACAACATGGATTACTATTTCTACTCCTTTTTCCACTTTTTGCTTCAACACCAGAGTGTTAAAATTTTGTCTCACTTCTCCAATTCTGAGGAAATTCACACTTTTGCATTACTTATGCAATCCCATTAATGTCTATTGAATCATGAAGAAAATTTGTATTTACTTCTTAATTTCTATTAAATCATAATTAAATTGATATTTTAAACAAAACTGTTTTTTATAAATAGCAGCACTATTGGGATATAATTGACAGACCATAGAGTTCACCTATTCAAAATATAAAATACAGTGGTATTTAATATGTGCACAGAATTGTGAAACCATCATTCTAATCAACTTTAGAACACTTTCATTACCCCAACATAATGCATACCTTTGAACAGTAATTCCTCTCACTCCTCCCATCCCCATTCAGCACCATACAACCATTAATCAACTTTCATGCTTGATAGAGTTGCCTACTCTGCACACTTCATATAAATCAAGTGATAAAATAAATATCTTTTGAATTTTAAAAATACAAAAGATTAGCTTCTTTCACATAGCATAGTATTTTCACAGAACATCCATATTATAGTATGTATCTATATTTCACTCATTTTTACAGCCAAACAATATTCCCTTATACAAATATACCATACTTTATTTATCTATTTTTCAGTTGATGGACATTTGAGTTGCTTCTAATTTCAGGTGTTACAAATTTGGTTTTACGAATATTTGTGTTCAAGAGTTTTTGCATGGGTATGTTTTCATTTCTATGGGTATATTCCTAACAGTGGAATTGCTATGTCATATGATAACTCTGTGTTTCATCTTTTGAGGAAATGCCAGACTATTTTCCAAAATGCCTACAACATTTTACATTTCTACTACCAGTGTATGAAGGTTTCACTCTCTTGCCTACATGCATGATTACCTTTAAAAATATAGCTATCAAAGTGCATGTGAGGTGCTATCTCCATGTGTTTTAATTTGCATTTCCTTGATGGCTAATGGTGTTGAGCATCTTTTCATGTGGCTATCAATTATTTATATGTGTTTTTGGAAATATGTCTATTTAGATCCTTGTCACACTTAATTGGGTTATCTTTTTATATTGAGTTGTAACAGTTATTTATATATTTATGGTACAAGTTTCTTATCAAATATATGATTTTCAAAATTTTCTCCAACTCTGCAGGTCTTCTTTGAGTTCTTTAAAGCCCCAAAGATTTTACTTATGATGAAGTCCAACTTATGTATTTTTTTCTTTCACAGGTTGTTCTTTTGATACTGTATCTTTGGAAATCACTGCTCACTCTAAGGTCACAAACACTTACCTCTATGCATTCTTCAAAGAGTTTTATAGATTCAGCTCTTATATTTAGGTCTATGATCCATTTAGAGTTGACTTTTCATCTACAGTGTAAAAATTAGCCTTTAAAATAAGAAACTTTGGAAAGAGTGGACAGAGCACTAACAATCAGACTTTGTAAGGTTTTAAGATAACATCAAGGAAGATCTTTCAGTTGAAATGACCAAGAAGTTCCTGGAAATTCCTTGAATACATTAATAAAGAAAAGCATTTCATCACATAACATGCAAATTTTAAAAATACACACATTCCTGGATTCTATAAAATAGACAAAACACAAAGATAATACAAATGGCATAAATTCATGATGACGGTTAATGAAATTTAAAAATTTTATGCCCAAATACAAATCATGTTTGTATAACCCTGCTTTTCTTTTATGATACGTAACAATTTACATTTTTATTATAGTATGAAAGTATAATACTAGCCTTTCTCTTCTCTCATTATTAGAGCATCTGTAAGAGTATTATACTTAAAGAAATATTCATGGAAATCCTATTTAAATTCATTTCTTCTATTATTCTCTATTACCAAAATATATTGATCTGTTTCATAGCTCTAATCCCAAATTGTAAATGTTCATCTTTGTTTACATGTTGTCTTACTGTCCCACTAAAGTGAGGGTTTTTCATTCTGTTTCCAACACCTGAGACAATGTATACCACGTTACTAATTCTAAATAAATAGGTAGCAAGTGATTGGATGAACAGGAGCAAGGAAAATATGTGGATCCTGGACCTTCAGGAGCACAGGCAAATGTGCCTGTGCACAGTCATTGTGATGTGCTTCTCCATGGTGGCTTCCAGTTTCCTCGTGACTTCTCAGTTCCCTGCAGAGAGAACCTTTTCTCATCTAGCAAATCAGAAGAATGAAAGTTGAAGTAGTAATGCTTATTCATCCTTGCTCTAGTTATAGAAAGGAAATTCAGAGAAAATACTGAGTGATGTGCTATGAAAACTCAACAAGCAGAAAGATTGTGTCCAAGTCTCAGGTGAGTTCTAATCTATTTGAACTTGAATAAAATTAGAGGTAATCTTTCTTCCTTATAGTCTCTAGAGCTCAATATTTAGCTTCTAGTAGAAGCTAATAAACTTGCCAACTAATATTTACAGTGACTGAAAAGATCTTATGCAACCTAATGAAGAGACTACATATGCATATCTATGCTTCAATCTGTTCGCTTTTTTTCTGTCTCTCTCTTGTCTTGAAGTCTTATACTATGTATAGTTAGATTTGTGGTCTGGGGAGGTGTGGTAGTTGAGAGATGCCTACCCAATATCCATTCTCCTTCTCCTTTAGAAAAACTTTAGCTATGAACTAAATGTTTGTATTCCCCCAAAATTCATATGTTGAAGCCTGATTTCAATGTGATGGTATTTGGAGGTGGGACCTTTGAGGGTATGGCCTTTGATATCATAAGTGTGAAACTCTTATGAACTGGATTATTGCTCTTACAAGAACATGAGAATTTGCTTCCTCTCTCTACTACTTACTATGAAGGGTGCAGCAAGAAGATGGCCCAATGCAAATCAGAAGGACAGCCCCTACTGAAACTCAACCATGCTAGCCTTACCAGCCTTCAGAAATGTGAGAAATAAAAGTACATTACTTATTTGCGTGCCCCTGCTATCAATGTGAATTTATCAGAGAAGTCCAACTTACTGAGACAACCCTGCTTTTGATGGATATTACAAAATGGGTACCTAAAACTGAAAACAAATATAGACAAGCAAAAACAAAAATAAGATTTACCATGCTCTCTTTCCACCTACAGGTGGCCATGTGATGCAGTTCTATCCAATATCTATAAGTGGACACCAGCTGGAACTTCTGGGACAGTGCTACCTCTCCTGATGAGAGGCATCGTTTTTTCCTCTGTGCCCACTTCTATTGCCTAAAATGCTCACATGTTAGCTGTGGATGTAGAAAACGGCTTATACATGAAGGGAAAGTCAAATAGATAAACCCAAATGAGTCTACTGAGCCAATCAATGAACCATCATAAAGTGACGTCTACCTTTGAACTTCTCACTATATCAGAAAACTTAAACTCCTGATCCCCTTAAACCATTATTATGGCATCTCTTTTACTCACAGCCAAACTGAATTCCTATTTAATTCAATAACATGAACTTTAGAAATCTGTCATTAGAACATGGTCTTTGGAAGAAAAATCAGAAAATTTTCAAATTAGTCTGTGAAGTTTTGTGCATACATTGACAGCTCAAATTACCCACAGAGTTATATGTGGGAATCACATGTAAGGTATACCTGAAGTGACTGCATAATTATTGCCCAAATCCTAATCCAGGAATCCTCCTTTTTTTCCATGACCCCTTCAAGGGTTAAATAAGTACTATCAATAATTATATCAAGATCTCAGGCATAAACTGGAACTATTCTAGATGAACCAGGACATACAGTTACCCAGTGGGACACTGATATTCTCAGTGGCCTCAAAATAAATTTATTTCTTTCTAGTTGGAACTAGATGAAATATGTCAGTTATATTTTTGCACATTAATCCATTTTACCAACTTAACTAATAGATTTTATTTGTTTAAATTTTTGGGGGGGTCTGTGTATGTACAGAGGCACACTTAAGGTATACTATAAATACAGGAGACCGTGGGCTTAAAAAATATAGTACTTGGGGCTGAGGTTGTGGCTCAGTGGCAGAGCACTTGCCTCACATGTGTGAGACACTAGGTTCAATTCTCAGCACCACATAAGAATAAGTAAACCAAATAAAGACATTGTGTCCATGTATAACTAAAAAGTATTTTTTTAAAAATATAGTACTTTGTGATCTGTCTCTGTCTACCATTATTCTTATTTGGCCACCTATCACAGGTTTTGTTGTTCGTTTTTAATGTTCTCTTTTTCTCGGTGCTATCTGTTCAAAGAGCCAACTTCTCTGCAGACTTGGTTACAAGAAGGACTCTCTTCTATCACTATGCTTTACCACATCACTGTTCTAATCAAATTTCAAGGGCTGGGGATGTAGCTTAAGCACTTGAATGGCAGGCATGAGACCTTGGGTTTGAGTCTCAACACCACACACACACACACACAAATTTCAATTAAAAATTAAAAATAAATTGAAAATTCATTAATTTTCCCTCTGCATTTAGCACTCATAATTCCCTTCTCTCTTCCTCTCCTTGAGATCTATGAATGTCACAGATGATAGATTTATTTTATGTAGTATACTTCCGTCCAAGTAAGTTACATCAGGAGATATTTCCAAGAAGGGAAGTTTCTTGAAGTTGATATTCGGGGAGGGGAGGAAAAATACTGATCCATGTTTTTTCATGATTTGTTGTTATAAACCTAAATAATATTTAAATATGAAAACTACTAATATTTACATTGGCTTTGGAGAGGGAAGACAAGGGAAGGCAGAACTACTAAGGACAGGGAATGTCTTTGGGAAGTCAAGCTGGACCAGAAAGCCAGAGTACGGTCATTTAACTCCCCAGGAGGCCATTAAATTCCCCTACAGGAACAAAGAGTGTATAGAGTAAATAAAATCTTAGCTTTCTAGGAAAGTCTTGTGATTTCTGAAAATTGCCCATCTTCCTATCAATTTATCAGGTAAAAAGAATGGAATCCAAACTGTGTTATACAAGGAGGGCCATTATTGGCCCATGTAACTGCAAAGTTCAGGGCTGGCTTCAAGTGTGGTATGTCTCTATACATAAATTCAAAGTAAGTAAACAAGACCGAGTTGCTCCATCTTTTGTCCTAGACTCCCTTCCTCTGAATGTAGGAATCATTCTCAGGCTCTTGTGGTGTTAAGATGGTTATAGTTTATATATCTTCTCAGCTCCAAATATAGTAGGGAAGAAGTATGGTTAATCTTTCAGATAAAGTCAAGACTTGAACTTAAGCTAGTTGCCCCTAAATGAATGACAAATACTTTGCAATCACTCACTCATGGCAAAAGTGGGTAAAGATATTGGATTAGGTGAAATAGGAATCACCACCACAACTAAGAATGGGATTAATCCCATATAAACCTCAGGGGCTGATGTGATGGCCAGAAACCAGCAGAGGGTACATTGAGTGTCTTCTATGGTGTATCTGCTGCTACTACTATTACTGCTTATAGTAAACACTGATTGGCTGGATCACACACTGCTCTTGGGCTTTTTCATGTATCTTTCCTTTTAATCCTTACTATAATTCTACAAAGCAAGTATTGCCTTTGTTATCTCCACTTTGCATATGAACATTCTGAGTCTATAAAGCTAAGACATGTTTCCAATTTAATCATGAAAAATAAGTTAGTTGACTCAAGTTGATTTTATTCCTAAAGCTCACATTTTAAAATAACACTCACTACTGTGCATAATTCACCAACAAAAAATACTTTTAAAAATTAAAAAATAAAATGTAAAAAAACTTAAAATGGCCAGGCACAGTGGTACATGCCTATAATCCCAGCAGCTCGGAAGGCTGAGGCAGGAGGATTGCGAGTTCAAAGCCAGCCTCAGTAACAGTGATTTGCTAAGCAACTCAGTGAGATCCTGTCTCTAAATAAAATGCAAAATAAGGCTGAGGATGTGGCTCAGTGGTCAAGTGTCCCTGAGTTCAATCCCCAGTACTCAAAATGAAACCCTCAAAATGCCATAATAAAATAAATACATATATGAAATAAATATAAAAATAAATGAATACACACACTAATAGTGCCTGATTCACTGATGACTAAAGCAACAATCTAAATACTTTGGAAATAAAACTACCTATTGCCCTATTGTGCATAATGGCAAGATGGAGAAGAAAAATGTAAAATTTGATATCATTTTCCAATGATTCTACCCAAGATCCTCATTAGTGCTGCTCTAAGAAGTTGATTCTTGCTTTTATTCTTCAGTGAAAAATGTTTCTAGAAACACATATGCTAATTTTAACAATTAAGGCTAGCCTTGGAGCTAAAGCATTAACATTTTCCAGAAGTCATAAAATCTTCATATAGAACCCTACCTACTATTCAACAAAAGAAAAGTTACACCTAATTCAAGGGTGAAATGGCAACTGTGTTGGAAAGTGCACAGAGTCACTATCAAGAAAACTACTACAAAGACTTTTAACATCAGACAGCCAATGAATTACTGCCAGAATCAAACTGCATGTTGCCTCCATCTACTTACTCAGCAAGATTTTAACAGACACCTTCATATGGGAACTTCAATATTCAATGCTACCAGAAACACTAATCTATATCACATATGGTGCATAGCTGCAAAATGCTTGTATGTGATGGGATAGATAATACAAAAATAATCCTAACCAAAAGAAGAAAGGAGACAAATCACTTATCAAAGTGCAAAGTATCATATGTAATAACAGTGGATGCTAACTATTGCTTAATACCTACTTAAAGAATGATTGATGATGTGTTTATTCTTTCTGGGGTAAGGCAAACTAACCCCAACCTCGAACACCTCCCCACCAAAAAACCATATCACATGTTTGCAAGTAATAACTGCCAGATTCTTATGCTGACAAGATTTCATATTTTCTTTTTCTTAGTTAAAGAATACTCCAGTTTCAGTAAATTAAATAATATATGGGGTGAAAAAAACAGGCAAAATAAGTGATTTTTTTCTAGATGCTATGGTCAAAAAGTACTCTAAGATAAACAAGAAATGATACAAAATTCAAGGAAATTATAAGTTAATATAAAGACAAAAAATATAGAAATGACCTAAATTGAATATTTAACAATTAGTTGTTGTCAAGTCTCTGTGATTGGGCCATTAACTTTCCTCTATCCGGGTGTCATTAACATCCAAACTCCATGATTCATTTGGAATTAAGGGCTACCGTGGTCCCTTACCCGCACCCCATGTCTCTCTGTCTCTTTCTTCCCCTACAGATATAATTTATCCCAAGAGACCTCTTAATACACCTCAGATCTTAGAAACTTCTATGAGGAAGTTGATAAGGAAACTCAAATTCCAAAATGAGTAACTGCTCTATATCTCTATTCTAGATATAATTGTTTTGTTACAAAGGAAAAAAGAAACTACCATTTCTCTTTATGATAGAACAGAGATCTTTCACTGAGAGATGACGAGGTAGCTTTGCAGGAAGATGTCTTGGATGGTCTTTCCCCTTCCCCCACCTTTTTTTTTTTTAAGATTGACTTTTTTTTTTTAATTGTAACTTTATTTTTATTTATTAATTTGTATATGGTGCTGAGGATCGAACCCAGTGCCTCCCGCGTGCTAGGCGAGCACGCTACCACTACGCCATAACCCCAGCCCAAGATATCAGCTCTTAAACCACAACACCACATTAACCCCAATACAAGAGAAGCATGAGCAGCAACCTTTACATATTTCAATAGAACAGTCACAGCCTATTGAAAGGTGAAGTAATAGTTGAATTAAAAAGTATGTAGAGACACAATCAGGAAAATTATGACAAAGACCATTAAGACCAGATGGCCAATGAATTATTGCCAGAATGAAACCACATAATGACCCCATCACTCACTCAACAAGATTTTAACTGATGCCTTCACATGAGAGTTACAGTGTTTGGTGCTCTGAGAGAAACTAATCTATATTACATAGGATCTTTAACTTCAAGGAGTTTGTACCTGATAGGATTGACAAGGCATAAAAATAATTCCAATGAAAGAACGGAGATAGAAGTACAAAATGTGAAAGCTATTTTTGATTGCAGAAACTGTGAAAACATTTACTGGGCACTGAATGATAGGAAGATTTTGACATCTATGATGATGGGGAAGTAAAATAAATCAGAGAAGTAAACTAAACAGCACTTTCTGCTACAGTCCACCTTGTAAAGGTAAATGGTCTCTTAATGGCTCTATTCTTTTCCTTCCTCAGAGGATTCCATGATTCTCCATAACTCTTAACTAAGTTTTTCAATATAAAATCAGTACTGTCTCACAATTTTGATAACGTCTGCTCTCAGATTTTAGTGTGGAATTCTAAATGGTGCAAAAAGGACATGTATTAATCAAGCAATCTGTTTTGTTTTTGTTGGGGTTGATGTCATTTTGTTGATATCTTCAAATAAAGTCATCCCAAATAAGATGATCGGCTGCCCTGGTCTCCAAGGAATTATGATTTTGGTATTAATTGTAACAGTATAGAGTGCCATATACTTAATTGCAAGACAAAATAACAGAAGCTGTGTTGATGAAAGAAATGAACATTAAACTAGAAGTTTCTTTACCTTAACCTTCTTCATCTCTATTGTGTTAATCATTTGAGTCATTTAAGTTTTCATTTCTGAGATGTACCTCAGTCACTCAGCAATAATAATACCAGAGTTACTGCAATGCACAAATGAGATAGCTTACATGAAAGGGTGGGAGAAATGAAAAAACACTCAACAATAAGATTTCATTACACATTAGGCCAAAGGTAATATGGTATTATGAAAAGCTAGTGGTTTTTAAAGTTAAGACCTAAATTTAAGTTTGATTTTGTTCCTCACCAGGATGAACTTATTTAGGTCAATAATCTCTCTACCCCTCAGTTTTTAATCAGTATCTAATAGTTCGTTCCTATCCTTCCTCCCAGTTACAGTGAAATTTAAATACAAATCTAAAAGCACTTTTTAAATAATGAAAACTAAACAAAGTATATTCATATTGCTGCAGTGATTGCCATTGCTATAGCTACTCTCAACAATTTACATTACTTATTAGAAGATACATTGACTTAAATTAGTGAATTTATCACTGATACAGATTGGAACAATTGCTATTGGTTCATGCAGTATTAAGAATCTGTGTTTATATAATTTGTCTTTGTTTCTCTCTCAGCTAAATAAAAACTCTCATTAGTTCATAAACTACCTAATTCTTATTTGGGAGATAACTGTATAAAGTTTATAAAGTAAACAGTGGCTGCAATTAAAAATATACCTTTGCAAACATTTTGATCATTATCAATCACTGAAATTCCAGTGATAGTGTGCTCAGTGCATCAAACTACTCATTTAAAATGCAAATTATTAAAACTGCATTGTTTTTAAGTGTCATTTCTCCAGATGCAAATGTCAAAGCTCCCCAGTTGTACAAACTGAGTTATGTTTTTGCTTTCCAAATACTAATGTGCCAGATAAGCCAGACATTACTCTCCTAACTTTCTTTTTTCTCATCATTTCCTTCTTCTGAGCTGGGGCAAGAAAAGGGATGGCAGGCAGAAATGTGAAAGAGTAGGACTGGAGGCTGAGTCAGAGAAATTTATCAATAGACTATAACGTTCTCTTGAACTGGATGATGGCTGTGAATACATAAAGAATTTAATCTTGCCCCCAAAGGAGTTTAGCTCTTGTCCTTGGCTTCCAGGAGGTGGTCTTTGTTTACTGAGGGTCTTTGGCTAGTGAGTGACTAAAAAAGTGACTTGAGGAGAGGGCTTTGGGTCATTCAGTATCCCTTCACCAGGAGCCTGAGTCCAGCTATATGGGAAACCTATCAGTCACGTCTACTTTTTGGAGCCTCCAAATAAATCTCTAAACACAGAGGCTCAGGTGAGCTTCCTCTTCAGCAATATTTCCTGTGTATTTTAGCTCAGTGACACCAAAAGAGTAACACATCCTGACTCTAGAAGAGGAAAAGGAAGTTCTCGATTTGATACTTCTGCTGGATTCTGCCAAACATACTTCTTATTTTAAACTGTATCCTTTTCCTATAATAAACCAAAACCATGAATAAAATAACAATGACTTTCAGTGAGTTCTCTGATTCTTTGTATCACACTACCAAACAAAAGAGTGGTTTTGTGAATAGCCTCCCCTGCAAACTTGCAGTGAAGCTAGTAGTGTTGGGCACTATGCCCTCCAACATTGTCTTTGGCCAAATTCCTTACAACAGGTAATGATGATAGTAAGTATAAACTTCAAGACAAATATCATCTATTTCATCCATCTTTGTATGTTCAGTGCATAGTATAGTATCTGGCCAACAATATATGTTGAATGAAGTTTAGGTTTCCTAAGATTAACTTTGAGGACAAATTAGGATTTGTACAGCAGTTTGTAAGACCACCATTAAAACTCTGGTCTATGTAATCACAGTTGATTGTCCAACTATAATATGGAATTTATTCTATTTATATTTGGAATAGACATTGTTTTAAAATTCAACATGTTTTTATTGACAAACTCTCTTTATCAGCAAATATGACCAACACTGAAGTTGAGGAAAACATTTGGCCCTGGTAACAAGAACAAATATATAGTCCTTGCCCACCAGCAACATAGAAGCCAAGTGCTGAGATGTTAATGCAGAAGGAACATCTGGTTCTCAGTGAGAATGCGTGATGAAATGAGGTGTCATATCATGTAACGTTTGAGCTGAGCTACAAGAAAGATTAGGAATTACACAGATACAGAACAGAAAAAGGCAAATTTAATAATATCAGCAATGACACGATAGCATCTATATTTTTACCTTTTACAATCATCATTCCATATCTAAAATATATCACAAATATTTTAACCACAATTTGAAAATAATTTAGCTTTATAATTTTATACAAAATGATACCTATCACAATTAACTTATGTGTACAAGGTTCAGTTCAAACTACTTTGAAGATACTGAAGATCCTTAGAAGATACTGATGTGAGTAAATTTAGAGAGAAAGAAAGAGAAAAGTGCGGGCTTCATCTTCTCTGTATATGATAAAAATATGCCTCCCTTCCTTCAATCCCCACCTAAGTGCAATCATTTGAGAAAATTTAAGTGAACTTATAGGCTTTTTCAAACACTTGTAAAACTCAAAGAGAATGAAAGATTACAAAATGTGAAATTTCAGGTCACAATTGATTAAATTAAATAGCACAAATTTAAAAATTAAAAGCATTGCCTATATAAAGTAAAATTCATAGAAAGCTCTATTTCAACAGACTGTAAGGCATAGTAGTATTTCCTAAAGAAGATGTTTCAGAAACAGAAGTTTCTAACATTCTTAAGCTTCTGTTCTGGGGGTGGGGTCGGGAAGTAAGGTCTTAGAAAATATTTATGTGCTGTGCTTTTAAAAAGTATATTACTTATATGTCATTAATTGTTTTGGACTTCCTTTCAAAAAAGCGCAGTGAGTTTAAATTTAAATGAGGAGTTGAAAATATTATGTATTGAAAACATTTTTGCTGAATGTTATTATTTTTGCTGAATATTAAGTAGTCTGATTTATGAATGTGGGATGTATAGAATAGATATTCTATCTGATAGAATACACAAAATAAATGGAAATACACCCCATATTCATAAGTCAGACTACTTAATATTGTTAAAATGTCCATATCATCCAAAACAATCCACACATTCAATGCAATTCCTAGCAAAACCTCAGTGACGTTTTCTGTAGAAATAGAAAGCCCATCTTACAATTCATATGAGACCCCAAACAGCCAGAATGATCTTGATTTTAAAAATGAATGAATGAACGAATGAATGAATGAATAAAGCAGGAGACCTCATACATATTAAAAAGCTACAATAAAATTATAACAAAAGTATAAAGACAGACAGTGCACCAATGGAACAGGAAAGAGAACACAGAAATAAACTTCCACATTTATTATTGAATCACCTTCGGTAACAGTGCTGAGACTACACATCAAAGAAAGGGAAGCTTCAAAGACACACAAGCAACATTCTAACATGTATATGAAAAGATGTTCAACATCACTCTTAGGGAAATGCAAATCCAAACCCTAATGAGCTATCATCTCATACCTGGTAATAGGGTCACTATCAAAAATAAAACTTAAAAGAAAAATAGACATGGTAAGACTAGAGAAATGTGAACCTTTGTGCACTGCTGATGACAACATGATATTTCCATTATGGAAGACAGAATGGAGTTTCCTCAAAAAATTAAAACCAGAATAATAATATTATCCAGCAACCCCACTTGTGAGTGCATTTCCAAAAGAACTGAAAGTGATACTTTGAAGGGATATTTGTACATCTATTTTCATATACATTAATCATATAAGCAAGAGGGGCCATTAACATAAATATTCATCAAAAAATTAACAAATAAGCCAGGCGCGGTGGTTCACGCCTGTAATCCCAGCACTTAGGGAGGCTGAGACAGGAGAATCGCGAGTTCAAAGCCAGCCTCAGCAACGGCGAGGCGCTAAGCAACTCAGTGAGACCCTGTCTCTACATAAAACCCAAAATAGGGCGGGGATGTGGCTCAGTGGTTGAGTGCCCCTGAGTTCAATCCCCAGTACCAAAAAAAAAAAAAAAAAAAAAAAAATTAACAAATAAACAAAATATGGTACAGACATACCACAGAATTTTATTAAGCCTTTATAAAGAAGGAAATCCTGTCATGTGCAACATGGATAAATGCTGAGAACATTGTACTAAGTAGAATAAGCCAAAAGAAAGAAAGAAGGGAGGGAGGAGAAAGTAAGGGAGGAAGGGAGAGAAAGAGGGGAGGAGAGGGGAGGGGAAGGAAAGAGAGGGGAGGAGAGGAGAGGAGAAAAGAAAAGTTCTGCATAATTCCACTCATGTGAAGAATGTGAAGTGGTTAAACTCTTACACACAGGAAATAGGATAGTGGCTGCTAGAAGTGGAGTAGGAGGGAAAAGGGACTTGCTGTCAATAGACTTTCAGTTTTGTAAGATGAAAGAAGTTCTAGAGACTTGTCAAGCAACAATGTGTATATGGTTAACAATACTTCAATGTATACTAAAAATAGTTAAGATATTAAATTTTAGTTTTTGTATATTGTACACAATTAAAGAGGGAGAGTTGAAACTGTCATAAACGTACTCTGTCCAGATAGCAAGGATCAATAAAATACTTTAGTGTAAGGCCTAAACATATTCCCAGGATCCAACCATGGTAAACACCACTATGGAACAGGAGAACACACACACCAGTAGGTTGCTGTTGCAGGCCTATGGTGCTTCGGGTCCCAAAGGAAATGGTATAGCCAAGTCCCTTCAGTCAACAGAAATCAAAACACTCCATGCAAGACAGGGGGACCAGAGCCAATATAGTGATAAAATCAGGGACTAGATAGAGTTATAGAGCTCCCACTCTAAGGTTGAAATTTAAAAAAAAAAAAAAAAAAAGTGCCACTATCACCTTAAAGCAAGACAGTCACAGACAAAGCATCACAGAAAAAGTAACTAGACCAAGACACACCATAGCCTGGGACCCTGCCCTGATCTCAATGTCACCCTAGGGTAAGAGCCTTGAAATGACTCTTTTAAAATCTTATTCTAAACTAGGTCTACTGGAGGCTGCACAGAAGCAACCAAAAAGTGCTAGAAAGTGAGAGCAGACTTCAGAGGAAAAAGCAAAAAAGGGAGAAAGAGAGAAATGTGACTGGAGACCCAAATCCCAAACACACAAAGAACAAATTCTAAATTCTAACCTAATCTAAGTCTAATTCTTAAATGGCAATCAACAAAAACAATGATTGAAATATGAATTCATTACAAAAGAAATTAACTTTATGGAAAATCTGACAAAGTATGTTAGGAAAGCTCAAAGAAATAGATGGATTAATGACTTCCTGTGAAAAGAAAAAAGGAAGCTAGATAACAAAAACAGGAAGAAATAAATCAAGTACAGGAAGATATTAAACAGAAATCATTCAACATCCAAAAATGAAAAATGCTGTCATTGAAATCACAAAACAGAGGGCAGATATCCTAGTCTAGATGAATTTGAAAGTTTCCATCTTAAATCACTTAAGTATTATCAGCACAAAAGCCTGGAAAACATGATAGATATAAAATGTGTATATGGGATAAGAGCTAAAATGTTGTAGAATTGGAGAAGTATGGTTCTTTGGATCATTGTTGCATTCCAACTCCTAACAGGAAAAGATAGATTCACAACTACACATTATAGTGAATTTGCAGAGCAGGAAGTAAAAAGTCAAACATTATTTTAAAGTTTCTATTAAGGTTACCTACATAGAAAAGAGTATTAAACTGACAGCAGACTTTCCATAATCAACAATAGATGCCAAAAGCCAATGGGATTTTATTTTCTGAATGCTGGAGAAAACCTTTGTCTACTAAGAATCTTATTACTATCTGAACTAAAATTCAAGTGTGAAAATGAAAGGAAGGCATCTGCATGGATATCAAGATGAAGTGAATTAACTACCCACAGACCATCACTCAAAACAATAAAGATAACGGCTTAAAGAGAATAAGGGTCAAGTATTTTGGTCACATTGATGAAAAGCTGACAAATAGTGAGGAAATCAAAAGTAACAAGGTAATGAGTTTCTATGAACTAGATAAATGACACTAGGTAAAGAGTACCATTTGTGAATTCCTCTTGAACTCTCAACTTCTTCTGCACTTCTTCAGTTTGCCCACTTCCTGACCTTCCTTCCACATACCTGGTTTATGTCACATTGGTGTGCTCAACTATGCCTTTCATAGGTGCCATAAGAAATTGCTTTTCAAGTGACCTTGAGCCTTAATGCATACCAAACACACCTTAGGAAAGCTGAAATTAACCAGCAGGTTTTTAACTCCACACAAGGCCCTGCCCCTATCCTTCTGCTGAGACACACCAGCCAGAGAAGCAGCAGTAATATAAGGTGTAGTGAGGCCTTATACTACACTATTGACCCTCCTATATCCCATTACAGAATCTTCAGACCTTTACCCCTTGTTTAAAGTTAAAACAGCATTTACTTCTATTAGTCCTAGCCAGAAAGACAATCATTTTTAAAAGTAGAGACCCTGATGATCAATGTCAATGATGCTTCACTTAAAAATTATTCCTAGTATCATCACAGAACCATAAACCAGGGGAAGCATCATGATTCTTGGTTATGAAGCTAGTTTAAGTAGACAGAAAACAAAGCTTGTAACTCAACAAGCGATTAATGACCTTACAATGGTGTTTGCCCCATTACAAAGATACTTCTATAGTCTAATTTTCAAGAAGTTTTTGAAAAATCTCTCCCTTCTGTGAGCTTCAGGTCCCTGCGTCTTAACTGCAACTCTATAGGAGAGGGATAGAAAGAATGCATTTCTGAAAGAAGCTGAAGAGGATAAAACCACTCTCCTCCCTGAACCACCATTCTGCACATGTGTGTGCAAACACACACACACACACTCTCTCTCTCTCTCTCTCTACAAGGTACTTACTGAGCTGTAGAGATAGCCTTCGCCATTCATGGCCACATAGAGGCTGGCTTTCACCCCTTGGATGGCCACCACACGCAGGCCCACAGGAATTAGATTGAAGAGAGCTAGAGGGACAAAAAGAAGACAGAGAAGAAAGGGTCAGTGACCTTTAGAATAAACTGCCTTGCTTCTCTCAGTGATTCTTTTGAAAACTAAAGATTTAATAAATAAATTTGGTAGGAAAAAAGAGAGAGAGAGTGACAGAGACACAGGCAAGACAAATTCTGAGAACAAGAACTGGCTTATTCTCCTCTTGTCTCTGAATCACCATTAACTGCCCATGTAATTTCAGATACATTTTATAATTCATCTGAAATAAAGGGATCAGATCAGAAGATCTCTAAGGACCTCAACTGGATCTGAATGACTAGAATCCCTGCTCCTTAAAATGAACACATTCTAAAATGAAATGGAAATATGCTTGTAGTCTCTAAATATTTGAGTTGCCCATCGCTCAAAAAAAAACATTCAGCACTCCATATGTCCACCCAGAGAAAAATTCACACACCAGAAAAATATAAGGCAGATAATCTATGTTTCTTCTAACAAGGTATTGCTATGAATTACATATTGCTGGTACTATTTCAGTTACTTTTGAGATTACAAAATGAGCATAAACAGAAAGCACTATCCCTACTCTGACAAGATTTGCATTACATATAGGAGAAAAGCAATCATATAGTTAAGCTCTGTAGGTGGTATTAGAGATATGAATTAAATATCTCATGACTGCATACTTAAGAGAATATCTCTGCAGTTCACCTTAATATCCTGACTCAGTTAGAACTCCTCATAGGCCTTTTCTATTGATAAAATTCCCATCAGCTTTGATCTTCTCAGTTCTGAATATAAGATGTACATAAATTAACATAAGAGCTTCCATTAACCAGGAGTGCTGCTTTTTTTCTCGGTTCTCTCAACTTGGGATAGTAAGCCACATATATACAAACACACACACACACACACACACACATGCACACACACACACACATACAACACAACACTGCATTTGCATTTCAGTCAAATGTTCATTTGAAATTTTTAGAGGATCACACCTTAGACCACACATTTAGTGTATCAGAATTCAATTTCTAGCTATTCATTTTGAATTAGGCTCTCTGCCTCTTTGGACTTATTTTCTCATTTATAATAAAAGTGCAGAAGTTATGATAGAAGTTTTGATTGTTGGCTCAATTTGGATCTGAAGTAGTTATTCCTGTGTTCTTACCATTATCCTTGTGCTACTGAAGTTGCTTAAGAAATATAAGACCTTCAAATATAGTTGGGGAAAAAGCTAAGGCATATGGAATAACCTGATACAGTGTATAATTTACTTCTATAATTAAATGTAATATATGCATTCTATATATATTTCTATTTTACAGAAGTTCAGGGAAATGTAAGATCTGCATGGCCTCAAGTACTCAGGAAATGCTTCACACAGACTGCTACCTGCACTGACACTTAGAGAAGGGGCAGAAGTTGAGGGAGCAAAGAACAGAAAGACAGTTCAGTGGAGTAGTGGTTTTGCAGACTTATGTATTTGTGCAGGAAATGATTGGCAGTTTGGAAGCTTTCAGTCATATCAGGGAGAAATGGGAATGAATTCTATGTAAATAAAGTAAGTATAAACAACTGAGAGCCTACTCCTCTAAATGTAAAGATTTAGACTTTGTCAAATGGGCAAGAAGATGTGTGGCCTATGAAGACTGGAGCAGCAACACAGATTTTAAGATTGTGAGAGATGTGTAGATAACATAATTCCTAAACCAACCACTCAGAATGACATGACTTTCAGTCAACCATTTAACCTCTCTGACTTAGTTTCTCTATCAGTAAAAATGGGCAGTTTATTTACTCTTACCATACAAAGTTTACAGAAGAACTAAATGCATTATCATGCTTCTGAAAATGTTTTATTACAAAGGTGTACTATCTATAATGAGTCGTCATTAACGACTGCTACTTCTGATTGATAAATAAGTTTCCCATGAGACCGATGTAAAACCTGATATATTTCATCAGTAGTATTATTGAGAATATATTCAGCAAGTCACTTAATGCTATAAAAGATAATATTTACATTTTGCATCATTTAATTCTCAAGGTGCTGATCTCATCAATTGTATCTGATCCTCGGTCATAAATGTTATGGAGAGTTTAGGACAGAATAATGACTACTTTAACTTTAGAAGAACAAACAGATTCAGGGAGATAACTCATTACATCTGAATAAAGATGTTTTAGCTGTCTAATATGATAATGTTAAGATACCATATTTTCTCCTCCTCTCCTCTTAATTGCTCCAAATACCCATCCTTACCTTCTCACAAGTTAATAGATGATTTAACTAATTTCCCTACATGTCCTGCATCTAGAGGTAGCTCCTATGGACTCAATACTGACCAGTAAGATGGGTCTTTAGAAGTCTGAAGAACCCTTCCTTAAATACAGTTTATAAACCAGGCATGGTGGCAAATCCCTATAATCTCAGTGGCTCAGGAGGCTCAGGCAGGAGGATCATAAATTCAAAGCTAGCCTCCGGGGCTGGGGTTATGGCGCACTGGTAGTGTGCTCGCCTAGCACACATGAGGCACTGGGTTCGATCCTCAGCACCACATAAAAATAAAATAAAGATTTTCTGTCCACCTACAACTAAAAAAAAAATAAAAATAAAAAATATTAAAAAAAAAAAAAAAAAAAAAGCTAGCCTCCGAAACTTACCCAGGCCCTAAGCAACTTAGTGAGATCCAGTCTTATGAATAAATAAATAAATAAATAGGGCTGGGGATGTGGCTTAGTGGTTAAGTTAGTCCTAGTATCAAAAAAAAAAAAAAAATCCAAAAAGAAGACAGCTTGTAAGTGCCTCTTGACTCTCTTTTCAATCCTTTGCCTTATTGCTGTGTGGATGAGGAGGTGGCAACTGGACTATCTCAGATCATGGAAACAGAGTCTACTCCTAAGCATGTGGTAACAGGTAAGCTGGAAGTAGCTGAGCCCTGAGAGTCTTGAGAAGCAGTGACCACAGTCCAGCATTCAATCACCTGGATCTAGTTTTTATGGGAGAAAATAAGTCCTTGTTACTGCAGTCTGGGCCATTCCCCAATCCTAACTGACGAAGATTGCTAATGAAAGAAGAATTAATCTGCAAAGTAAAAATTAAATGCAAGTTGGTTATACATTGTAAATAAAAGAAGACACTGGAAAATATCAAGTTCAATGTTAATTCTGTGAGAAGGGATTTTGGATTCAAAACTGTGCATAACGTCTTTCTAAAGTAAATAATTCTCTAGACAAATCACAGAGCTGAAAGAGAAGGAAAAAGCAACTCTAATGCTTTTCCTATGTGAAGAGTTTAAGAAAACTACTAGACTTAGGCAAGAACAAAAACAAGAATCTGTGTGAAAGTTTTATATAAACCACAAGGTGATAACGACTTTCAGACTGCATGCTTTGGGAGACTTACCAAATTCTCTTTAAAAAAAAAAAAAAAAATCAAGCAAACAATTCGAAATGAGACTTTTTCGTAGAAAAAGATAAAAACACTTCTTTTCAAGATAGTCCTTATCTGCTTCTTAAAATCCCCAAGGTGGCCAAGGACTTAGTCTAATCGACTCTTTTTGTCTCCAGTGTAGCACACTCTAGTTCACAGAGGAGAATTCCTTCTGAGTCAGGTCTCCCTCTTCATCCTGAATGCCACTGTCTCAGCAGCGTACAGTGTTTGGACTATGTGACTCCACACCTCCCCATCTACTCACGCCAGTTGCCTGCCAGCAAGCTCTAGAGATTCCTCCTTGTCCACATGCCCTGTGCAATCTGGAATCAACCCACATTTGCAGCTTATCACCTGTCACCTTTTGCATCACCTAACTAGCATCACAGAGCATTTGCTGTTTCCTAAGTTCCCACTGATTCTTAAGTAGGCTTGATTTTTGTCACCTTTTACCCGCTATCTCTTTCTGGAAAGCCTATCTTCCCACTTGAAAAGGAGCCAACTCTTTTCATCATTGAAGGCCTACCTTATTTAACTCCCCAGTCCCCTCAGAGGCAGCAGTTCTTTTTCCAGAATTGTCTATTTCGTGTGCATATCTCAACAAGGACATTAGAAATAGGGTATTAGAATCATGCTTTTTCATATCTGTCTTCATTCCTACAATGCAAGACTCTTCAGGATGGTGCCTGCGATACCTAAACTAGTTATAAATACATTGCCTATATTTAATATGTTAATAAATGTTATTGGTTATTGTCATGAAAGGACATGTTATTTCCAGTAATGTAGGCTCCCTTATTGGAATAGAAGTTTTTCTAAATAAAAAATGAAATTTAGAACTTAAAGTTATCTTGACATTTAAGTTTCCATATAATCACAGCATACCTTTCTGCCACATGGCACTCTTCACTCTAATATATTTATTTCCTCCTTCTAGTAATTTGATCTTCCTCCTTCTCTCTGAACTCCATGTTTCTACATACTTGGTTACCTCTGATTCACATCATTCTCCTGATGTGGAGATGAGGAGAAGCCCATTGAAACCCCTGCAGTGCTTGAAATGACACACCAAACACCAGGTTGCTTATCAGCTGCCTTGCTCATGAATGTAGACTATATTTATCACAATTTAGAATTATTTTCCTTTAAGATAAAATCTGTTTATTCTCCCAACTACAGTTAGATTGTAAGACCCCCCCAAATAAGGATCACATCTAAACCACACTTGTATCATATGGGCTGGATGCGGGAAAGAGAGAGAGAGACTGAAAATATGCAGGAGAGCATGTATTCTATTTATATTCAGGACCCCAGTAAACATTTGGCAAATGAAGACTACACTTACATGCAAACTAGAATCCAAGTATCTAATCTGACATTTGAAGATCTTCTCCATCTCACCCTTTCCAAAAGGAGTATCTCATTCTAAACTTTTTTGTAATATTGACTCTTAATATTTTGAAAAAAAATGAAATAATAGAGCTGAAGCTGTCTATATTCATAAGCAAACTCAATCATGACACTACATACAGAAAGTATGAAAAAAGACAGTGAAGGGAAATGACAGTCTCTTCAAATGGTATGGGGAAACAGTGAATATCCACATGCAAAAGAATGAAATTGGACCTGTATCTTACACCACACACAAAAATCAAGTCAAAATGAATTACAGACTTAAAAGTGAGATATGAAACTATAAAACTCCTAGAAGAACACACAGGAGAAAAACTTCTTGAGATTGGTCTTGGCAATGATCTCTTGTTTATAACACCAAAAGCATCTGCAACAAAAGCAAAACTAAACAAATGGGACTTCATCAAACTTTCAAAATTATGAGTAGCAATGAAAACAATCAACCAAGAGGCAACACAGAAAACAGGAGAAAACATTTGTAAATCATATATGTGATAAAGGATTAAGGTACAAAATATATACGGAACTGCTACAACTCAATTGTAAAATAAATAAGTAGCCCAAGGCAAATGTGGGCAAAGTGCCTAAAGAGACATTTCTCTAAAGACAATATATAGAAATATATCTCCAAAAGGTACATGAAATGATACTTGACATCACTAATCATCAGAGAATTATGAGCTATGATGCTAAAATAAGTATATCTATATTTTTAAAAGTTTGATTTATTTTTGTTACCAAGCATTGAATCCCCAGAGGAGGATGGTTCTTAACCACTGAGCCACATCCTAAGCTTTCTTTATTTTTTTATTTTGAGACAGGATCTTGCTGGGTTGCTTAAGGCCTCACTAAGCTGCTGAGGCCTGCCTCCAACTTGTGATCCTCCTGCCTCAGCCTCCCAAGCCGCTAGAATCACAGGCATGCATTACCTTGCCTGGTAAAAAATTAATTTTGATTAATCATGCTACAGGAAAAATTAAATTATCCTTCCATATTTCCTATAGAAAATTCATTATACAATTGTCACTATATGGAAAACATTCAGATACTATATATACAAAACAATGGAAAGCAAATTTATAGACATCAAGTAACTAGTAAAAACATTTTTTCTGGATGTTTATCATCTTTGTGGTAGTTTACAACTTTTTAAAATATAATTTTCATGATTTTTTCTCACTCTAAATCTTCATTTTTGTACCAAATTTTCATTTATTATGTAATTTTTCTCAAGGGATTCCCAAAAACATATAAGCTTTTGGACCTACAAAACCTACATTAGGCTCAGGTTGAAATTTAAATGGAAGTTTAAAAAGAAAAGTAACAAGTGAGAAAGGAAAAGCTAAAGATATTATACATATTGAATGCCTACATTTTTCCTAGACATTTGTCATTTTATTATAAATTCAGTAATTTAATTGTTGAGCTTTATCTCAGGGTGTATAAAAGACCTAGATTCTTTTGGGAATACAAAGGGAATAAACGAGGAAATGAAAGGTGACCTTGTAAACTCTATAGAACACTCTTGGCCTTCATCTATTGACTTCTCACAGGGAACTTTGTAAAGACCTCTCTAACTTCCCTGGTTCAGAAGTCATCTGTCCTTTCCATAAATACTTATTGAGCCCTTACTATCAACCAAATGTCATCTTTATGTTAGAGAAAGAGTAGTGAAACTTGACAGACAAGATCCCTGGTGAACACCTTCATCTGTGAATCTTTCTGTTGGCACATTCAAGGCAATGGAAATTTTATTATATTATTCATGTTGCCTAGCATGGTGTCTCTGTCTGAGAAGCTGTTATTCAATATTTGCTGAATAAATAAATGAGTCAGCTTTCTCTTTAAGCTTGCTTATTTGTAGTTTTTCTAGGTCATATTTCCATAATTGAGCATGTTAGAAAAACTGAAGATAATATTTACCACACACAGAATGTATTCAAATATAGACTCTTATAAAACCGCCATAAAATGTGCAGGGTCTGAGATGGCAGAAACACAGTATAGTAGACATGAGGTTGCTGAGAGAAAGAGAAAGAGAGAGAGAGAGAGAGAGAGAGATGAGGGATGCAGAGTGATGCAGGACTGGAGGGAATAAAGAGAAAGAGAAAAGTTGGAGAATCTGTTACAACCAAGATACTAGACATCTTGTAAAATGATATTGGACCAGAAAAAAAGTACTTTGGATAAATATTATGCACTATTCAACTTAATGGCCACCTGTTTGTTATCCACTTCAAGTGTTACAAAAAGGTAACAATCAATCCAAAACACAAGAACAACAACACAGCATCTCTTTGAAGGGGCAAAGCAGATAGGGAGAGAAGGAAAAGTTCACTTCAACATGTCTCTGGATAATGTAAATTTAAAGCATCCCCAAGTAATTTCTTAGGGACAGATTCCTTATTGCTTGTAATGATGGAGAAGTATTTTAAAAAGGTAGATTTTAAATTTCTGGAGTGAATTTTTTAGAATGGGCAATGAAAATTTTCATCTTATGAACCATTAAAACCCCAAGTGGAAAATACTGAGAGAGAATGATATTTGGGTTTATATTCTATGTACTTTAAATGTCAGATTCCCTTGAAAATTCAATATCATCTCCCACATTTCAAAATGTTCTCTATAGAGATATATTGTTAAAGTGTGAATAACATATCATTTGACACAAAATCTTAACCTAAAAGCAAGTTGATACCAGGTTATTTTTCCCAATAATCCTATGATCTCTTATAATATCTGTAATTGTAGCATTTATGAAAATAATTTGCAGCCCATTCAATTTATTTTACCTTAGTAATGAAATTAATATTTATTTCTGGTATTTGTTTATAAATACCAGGAAATTGACTTTATACTGAAGTCAATTCTGCACCTTTCCATGCTTAATAAGAAAATGTTATTACTAAATATTCAGCCTACTAGAAGATGGTCTCAACTCTTAAATCCTCCGGTATAAGAGTGATTATATAATTATAGTAAACTGCAGTATTCACCCAGGCAAGTTGTTATACATTCCCTCATCCTAATTCCACAACATTCCACACATGACACTTATCACACTGCTTTTTTGTATTTATGCATTTGCCTGAATCTCCTACAAACTAGGGAGTCCTCAAGATTATTAATTCTTTTTTAACTTTTTGCATCCAGAGAACATTGCACAGTAGAAGCCTAATAACTGTTGTTACTGGATTTCATTCTCTAAAACAGCATTTCTTACAGAATTGAGGGAAAGATATGTGACTCTCCCCATTCCTTTAGCTTTCAGGTTAAGGAAACAACACTGAGATGAGAGCACAGAGAATACAGTTTCATGTCCTGAACACCAGTTCTAAACCTTCACAGCTTTTGGCCTTGGTGATCTTCAATTTCTAACTTCTCTGAGCATTTCTCTGATCTAAATGCTTCACTGAGTTGTTATGAAGATCAATTTAAAAAACAAAAATAAAAACAAACCTAGTTTTAAGCTATAAAACATACAAAGCACCCTTACTGTGGTGTGGGTTGGTTTGGTTGTTATTACTATATCCCCAGATATAGAACTTTCATAATGGGAGCCAGGGCAGGCGGAGGTGATCATTATCCCACAATTCAAATTCAATTTTTTAAACATCACGAGAGGGGACAAAATAACATATTTCACCTCTTGTTATTGAAGATCTAGTAAGCAAAAACAACTATGCATTTAAAATAAAATAGTATATAAGAATGTAAAAATCAACATGTGTAACTGTGTTGACTTGGTGCTTTCAGTCTGATGCTCTACTTTATAAACAATTGGTCAAATAACCCAACTGACTGATTTAGTTCCCCCTCTGAATTTGCTGACTTACAGAACTGATTAGCAAAGGGGTTTTGAGACTAAAATTTTTCTTCTGAGACTTGTGGGTTTTCAGCATGGTGAAAATGAGCAGCGCAGTGATCCCTTTCTTTGACAAAAGCCACTGGATATATTTTCCTTCACTCTGACAGAAGTCCTGCCACTGGCTTTTCATCCTGATAATACCATATAACCTTCCCTGTGATACTTCAGAGGTATTCAAAAGCTTGCGTAATTAACAAGTTAATTCAATGTGACTCTTTTTTTTTTCTTTAAAGATGAAAAATGAAGCACATCATCATCGATAATGAAAGCAAATGCCTGTCATCACTCATCCTCTGCAGCCAATTTATCTTACACGGAAAACTTGTCTCACAGCCCACTTGAAGAATTCAGTGAACAGCACAGGTGTCAGTCCATAAGATCAATGGGCTAAAGAAAAGCATCCCACTTGAAACTTCTGCCTGTTTGGAAGCTTTTAGATTTGTATCTTTCATACATCTTTCACCAAACACTGTATTGCCAGTACTCTTACCACAGCTTATTGAGTTTATTCATTAATTGATTGCCAATATTCCAGACCCTATGATGGATACCTGTAATGTGGTGATGAAAAAGACACAGCACCTATCTTCGTATTGATTGAAGTCTAAAATAGAAAAAAATAATTCCATGTGTGTTTTATGTGTCCATATTTACAAAATAGAGGACTGAAGCTCAAAGATGAGGTTTTTCTCAGGGTCATAAAATCAGCCTGTAGAAAAGCTAAGAAGTAAACCTAGGTTCTAGTGGCTAGAAGGATATAAGATATTATTGCTCTTAAAGAAATAAAAGAGAAATTCTAGTAAACTCAATGAAAGTAGTTGTGAATATTTTTAAAATAGAATATAAAAGAAATTCGGAAACATTAAAATAAATTTTCGGTCATGCACAAACATCTCACACAGAAAATATAAACCCATTAATTTTTCTAAGTTATAACTACACATAAATAACACAGATAAACTTATTTGAGTTAGTTGAGACATGCTCAATTAGAACTTTGTTCTTCATTATCATTGATTACCAAAACAAGAATATACACCTGCCTCGTTCCAAAAATAATAAGTGAATCCAAAGGAATGAATATAATGTGGTGAGGTTTGTTTTTTGTTTTTTTGTAATTGCTCAATAAGTTATATCAGCTCTTCATTTCCTACATTGTAAAGTTCAAACTCTCCCAAATGTCAATTAACCCTCTTTGAAATCTGGCCCCACAATCTATTTCCAAACTAGTCAGCGTGTTTTCCCCCCACATGGCAGAAGCCTTCTCCAGGATGTGCTTTTGTGCTTCCTTATCTGAAATTCATTTCTCATCATCTTAATTTATTTATTTTGATCTTATTCTTCAAGATTCAATTTAAAACCAACCTTTGCTCAGCACCATGTTTTGGGGAGATATCTGATCTCTGAAATCTAGCGAAATTTCTGATCACAGTGACATTAAGTTTCATTTTGAGTAAAAGTCCAACCTCTTCCTCTGCCCTGGGGGCAGATAGGAGACAGGAATAATATCAAATTCATTTTTGCAATCCATAACTAGAATGAGGCTGGCCTTCAGTGTTGGTGTTAATGAAAATGAAGCATGCATATGGTAGGCATATGTGAAAGATGAGCATTTTATTGTAGCTGCTGGAAACAGAGCCTTAGAATGGCAATGAGTGTCCAGAGAATTTAGTGATGTCTCCTATGGACCCAGGAGGAGCCTTGTGCCATTGGCTTGGCATCCCCAGCTTGAGGTCCTTCTTTCACAATAAAATGCTACAAAACATTTCATAAAAGAATAGAATGCTCTGAACTGTATTTCAAAATATATTTTACTGTATAACTTCATCTCAAAGTTTCAATAATGCAAATTTGGAATGCAAACTTTAAAAATTGAAATGAAAACATCAGAGATAATTTAGCTCAGTGATTCACAAACTTCACTATACATCATATTCTGGGGAGTTTTTTATTTTTTGTTTTTTTTTTAAATTCATTTTTGCAATCCATAATTTAATTCAGGTCACACCCATATCAATTATGTAAAAATCGCTGGGACTAAAGATCAATATTTTTAACTCCTCAAATGATTCTACTGTACAACATTATTGAAAGACAACTTCATACTCAAGAGTCTAGAGTAGTTTGAACAAACTCCCAGGTAATGCTGATGCTTTACCAAACCTTACCAGTCAGCGGATCAACCTTTGCTACTCAAAGGGAACAGCATCAGCATCACCAGGAGTGATTTGGAAAGGCAGAATTTTCAGGTCCTATCCAAGAAATCCTGAATCAAAATTTACACTTTAACAGGATCTCCAGGAGATAACTACTCATTTGATGTTTGAGAAGCACTGTTCCTAGAGTAGTGGTTCTCAAAGTGTGAATTCATTACAGGTACAAAGTTTCCAAAACCTCACACTCCAACCCTCTAAAGTCAGAAACTCTGGGGGTAAAACCCAATAAGCTGGTGAAAACTAGTCCTCAAGGTGATTCTGATGCAAGCTAAATATGAGAAGCAATGTAGAATAAGTCACAGTTCCTATACTTGACTGCTCTTTGAAATCATCTGGATCATTTTTAAAAATTACTTACGTCAAGTTCTATCCTTACAGATTTTGATTTTATTGTTTTGGAGGAAGACCTGGGCATCAGGAGTTTTAAAAGTTACCTGGTGATTTTAATGAGGTGGAACATTTGAGTCATTGTTCTGGAGACCTTGGCCACCTTTTTTTGTGCAGGAAATATAGAACATTCTCTGCTCAGATAATCAGCAGTGTAGAGGACTGAGAAGAGACAATATAATTCCATCCTTCAGAGGGAAACCCCAAGTGCAACGAGGTTTAATCTCGTCTACATTACGCTTTGGCCAATTCTCCCAAAGATGATAAGGCTGGGTGTAGGGCTAAAGGAAGGTTGAAACTACAAATGATTTCTTACACAATACATCAGAGCTCTGCTAATGATCTCCATATT